>CAVNYN010226675.1:43957-64653 GCA_963692815.1 Nyctanthes arbor-tristis
CCCCCCCCCCCCCCCCCCCCCCCCCCCCCCCCCCCCCCCCCCCCCCCCCCCCCCCCCCCCCCCCCCCCGCTTAGGGCTCATCTAACATAGGAAGAACACTCAATACTAGATTTGGCCTCTCTGAACACTGGCTGGGAAAATAAACGTAACTGGGTTTTGAGACATATATGATTGCAGTACTAGTTCGCACTTGCATGAGATAAAAACTGAACTGTAATCAGCTTGCATAACATAGGAAGAACTCCAATACTAGATTTGGCCTTCCTGCACACTGGCTGGGGAAATGAATATAACCGGGTTTCAAGATTTATGATCATCTCCTCAACTTCATCTACTAGTTGCGGGAGATAAAAACTTAACTGTAGTAATTGATATCTAGCTAAAGTACAGCAGAAAAATTATCAGAGATGATAAGAAGAAATGGGATGGCAGTGAACATACCTGGTTCTACATAAGTTTTTTTCATGGTGACCCTAATGGTCTGCATTAGTAGTGTTTGCGGGAGAGTAAATTGGTAAGAAACTGAAATGAACACTTCAGGAAATTCCTCAAAAAATAATTATGCAATCTTACTCCAGAAAGGCTGACTTAGACATGAATAGAATCGCCAATGACTTGGATAAAGTTCTTAGCAGATCATGAAAGAAGCCATGCATGCAGGTTTCTGATGAAAGGCAAGATATAAATACAAGTAGGAGCCCATATAGGCAGACTAAGTTAACACGACAAGAAGGAACCAAGGTAAGCAGTTGAAAAGTAGGAATTATCAGAAACTGCAGTCTCAGTGATCAAAATAGCATTAGATGCTAGTACCCAAGTCAAGCAAGAATATTCAGATTGGGATTGAGATAACCCTCATAAAACCTGCATTCCATCAGGAGAGGAATGTTCCACATTTACACCTTACAATGAATAGCACAAAGGGCAAGTGAGGAAAAGACCTTGGATCAATCACATATGCATCAACAAGACAGGAGAAGAAGCTGAGGAGGAATTGGAAAAGAGTGAAGGATCCATGTATTGTGACCTTATGAATTCGACAAACAACTCAACATCAAATTCATGAGAAAAGCAATATCTGAACTAGATGCACATAGGCTCGATAAATACCGAAAGGAAAGAAAACATCCTATCAATGTCTAGCATGGATGATAGATCCTATCAGGTAACACTGGTAGAACCTAGTGGTTGAAAACAGAACATGCTACTACACTTCTAGAAACAGCTTTATAAGATTTCCTACAGAAGGAAAGATAGCCCAGCAGAATCCTATGAAATAAATTACTCTCCATAATGGAAGCCTAAGGGAACTTGAAAGGAGAAGTGATTGATGGAAGAACCCCAGCATTGAACCAGAGTTTTCAACTTCAGGGGAACTATGCTCATCCTTTTAAGTTGCCATTATAAATGCTTGAATTAAGTTTTCAGCTGCCCGCTTCTGATCAGGTGTGCCAGATATTAAAGCCACACGATCCCCTCGAGAAGATTTAGAATCGGAAATCTCTATTGCCGCACCCGATATCTGGAAGAGAATAAAATGCACATGAGAATTCAAGTTCAACGGTAAGTGTGATGTTTATGCACGATACACCTCCATCCTATTTCGACACCAAAGGCATGCTCACTCCCCATCCCACCAATCCAAAAAAGCCCTTCCAAGCTGAGGAGATTTACCCCAAAAGGAGTTCCAGAATTTTCAAGATAACATTTTATGCCTATACCAAACCTACCAAACTGATGCAATTCAAAGCAGTGGCTTGACCGATGAGACACTGGGCATGTTTAACTAAGCTTTCAAACAACTTATAAGATTACCAGATATGTTCAATGCTGATAATAATTCACATCGATTCTGGACCATCCAAAATTATCCATTCAAAATAACCCTAATTGTAACAGTTCACAGCATAAATATCAATCCCGGACAGTCCAGGGAAAGGGAAAAGGATTTAACCGTCATGATATGATGCTAATGATCTAACCCCAAGTGAAGGGCTATTTGGTTTGCCCGCAGTTAGAAAGAAAATGACGTGAAAACTGGTGGAAAGCTCCATAAAGAATGGAGAGAAACAAAAATGCACTTATAATTCTGTGTAAAACCAAGATTACTCACCTTACGTATATTTTCAATATTCATGCCACCTTTGCCCATGACTTTACCAACTGCATATGCAGGCACAACCATTTCAAGAGTTGAAGCCAACGGTAATCTGCTAAACAATGAGCAACTATTATAACCAAATAGGTAATTCGAGACATCGGAATAATGAAGTCATGCAGTGAATATATGTCATGGAAGACTAACCCTCCATACAATGACGATGAATGAGAGGAATATGATCCATAGCCGCTATCTCCAGCCTTATTTAAGGTAAAGAACAAGATTAGAAAAAAGGAAAGCAAAACCCCCGAATCTGAAATAACAATTAGATGAAAATGGCATTTAACATCATCTGCACCAAGCACAAATTGCAAGTCTAAACCAATGAAAGTATATAGTCAGTTCAAATAAGTTAGTCAAATTCTCCTATGATGAAGATAAACGTTGCAAAACAATAAGAAAATAACATCCAAAAATACAGCCTGCAGACTTTATCAATAAGCACATAATAAATATTGTTTGAAAACAATCAAGAAATGACGTAATTTACTAAATATATATAGAAAACAAGATTAAAATCTAAATAAATAAATAAAAACATCTCTAGTCAAATACTCTTAAAAAATAAAATAAAAAAAGAAGCTCTTGAATAAACATGTACATGCGCAAATAACACGTGTGATACACGGATTTGCCTTATTTCACAAAATATTTACCATCCAAAAAAAGATTCAACCAAAATTATGTTAATCAAGTCCTTTCTTCTCTCTTTTTAATATGACAAGTAACCATCAATAAATTGATAAAATAAGGATCTTCATCGAGAAAAATGATACTAACTTCTTCTAATGCTTTGTACTTTGTTATGCTTGGTTTTCTTTTCTACAGTTTAGTATGTTGACATATATACATGGTGAATTTTGACCCTTGTATAGAAGTGAAAAAATGCTAACGTCCAAAAGTCCATTTTATTTCCTCAGATAATAAACTGTGCAAGGACAAAGAAATCATGACAACGTATAAAATATTGGGAGAAGATGCTATCATTCTTCTGAATGAAAATCCTGATTTTATCAATTTATTGATAGTAATTACCAAAAAAACGAAAGAAATAATGATATTAATAAGATAATAATAGCATTTCACGTTGCTACTTTTTCTGGATCGTAACTAAGAAATAGCTTTCTCAAAGCACAGTAGCTCACCAGCAGAGACCCATAGGTGCTTGACGGAAGCAGGCCCATTCCACTCTCAGTTTCAGCCCGATGTTCATAGCCCATGGGAGCGGGGGGAGGAATACTCGGCAAAACCGACGACATAGAAAAACCAGCACCAGCAGAAGAAATGTGGTTTCCTTCTTTATCTTTTAACACATCATCTCGGAGCCTCAAGGCAATTTGAATAAGTGCATCTCTCAAACTATCTCCTCACCAACAACCTGTCATGATGCAACATGGATTTCAGTGAATAATGTACCAAGAGACACTGTTGATTAACAAAAATAACAAAAGTCAGATGGTATATACCTCAACAAGTTCATCATTTGCATCTGCACATTTAGGCTTATCACCTTTGGAGATCCGAGATCTGCTTTAGTTCTCTTCCTGATCTCGTTTATGATTGAACCATTTTTACCAATGATACACCCAATAACCTTAGATGGAACAAGAAGCCGCAAAGTCACCCGATCATCATCTTCATCATTTATTTTTCCTTGGAGCAATAACACGGCTTCAACAGCTGTGGATTTCAGATCATCCAATGACTGCCAAAGAAAAATATTGAATATGGTCATTACATAGCGAAAATTTAGCAAATCTTGCTAAGCAATTTTATTTTTGAGAATGAATTTGTGATAGGTGATCGCTTTGGAGAACGTATGGATGAAAAGTAAGGAAAAATCACGGATCCACATGCAAAATTATTTTATTAAGAATGTGCGCTTGAGAATGAGTTTGAAGATATGTTATTTGCGTGTTACAAATTTATTTTAATATTAATCAATTAATCAATAAAGGTAAAATATAACCAGTGTGGCATTTAACCAAGTCCAGAGATCAAGTGATAAGTCATATATTAAATAAAGAGGTCTGAAGGTAGAAATCAGAACATTTTAACATGGTAACCCTACTCACATAATGAGAGTAAACAAATAAAAGAATGAGGTACGAAAGAGGCTTGAAGAAAGTGATAAAGTTCAAGAATTATAATAAGCAATCACTGTGTGCTATAAATATATTTTAATTAATCAATAATGGTAAAATATAACATGTGTGGCATTCAAACAATCCAGAGACCAAGTGATAGGTCATATTAAATTAAGAGGTCTGAAGGTAGTAATCAGAACGTTTTAACATGGTAATCCTACTCACATGATGAGAGTAAACAAATAAAAGGATGCGGTATGCAGAAAAGAAGATTCAGCGGCAAAAAGATTCATTTTCTATAGTGGTTGCAAACTTGCAATACATAAACTAAAAATAAAACATGATAGGGATGATGCATACCTCTTTTGAGATAATAGTGATCACACACTCATTTTGATTGGCCTTTGGATCCTCAACCTCAATACGAGCACCACAATCCTGCCTTATACGTTTTATTGAACTTCCTCCTTTGCCAATAACACGGCCAATTTTATTAGATGGACACAGCACTCTCATGGTCAACTCCTCAGATCGAGATGCACCACCATAACCAGACACTAGAGGAAGAGTGGATGAATAAACTGGCCACGTGTTCCCAGCATCAGCATGACTGGGGATATCGGGTGCATGTCCAGGACCTAAAATTGAAGGAACAGATCTGGAAGGGATAATAGGATCTACACTTTGATAAAATCCAGTTGCTGGATATATGGGAACGTCTGAGGGGATGATTATGCTTGGAGGAGTTTCCGGGACAGACGCATCCAGAGGAATATCTTCCTTTGGTGAAAACTTGTACATGATAGCAGAAATGGCAAAAAGTGCTTTCTTTACAGCCTTTGAGTCGCCAGAAATCTATCACAAATAGATACATACATCACATTCTACAACTAAACTAATATCAAGTAACGTCATCATTATTACTCTACGACAATGGATGCGAATGTCGTCATGATCATGGTATTTAAAAATATATATATATATATATTTTTGGCATTATCTTTCTGGTTTCCATTCGCTACTAAATATTCTAGGTCAAATTTAATGAAGATATGAGATTTACAATAAACATCTAAGGGAAAGAAAAGCTACCAGTACAAAATTATCGAACTCCAATGCACAAGAATGAGAAGGGTCACTAACATCCTTGGAAGTGATCTTGATGTTTGTCCTTGTCTTGTTTCTCAACTTCTTAATGGTTGCACCTGACTTCCCAATAATATTAGCAGACTGGCTAGATGGAACAAGAATCCTGCACTCCTCCTTGTCTTTGTCCATCTTCTTCCTGTCATAGTCCCCAACCATAGCCACCGCATTTGCAATTGCTTCATGCACCCTGAGAAGTGCGTCTTGAGCAGGACAAAGAGGATCCTTATCATTGAATTCCTCATCAACTTCAACGTCTTCCTTCTCTCTAACATAGCAATAAATCGTGATAACTCTATACTTAGCACCAGGAAATGGGTCAACCACCTTGACTTTGGCTCTTGTGTCCTGCCGGATTGAGTTAATAACTTTTCCACTCTTCCCAATCACACTCCCAATAACACCATCAGGGCAAAGAATCCTATACACTATCAGTTCATCTTTACCCTTCTCATCTCTATCTCTTTCCCTATCCAGCCGCCTCTTCTGGTTCTTGCTGTCCCCATCGTCCCGATAAGAACGAAAACGCTTTCCACTTTCACCCATGGCTAGCTACACAAAATGTCTGCCTGCATGCATTAAGAAGCAATTAAAAAATCTTTTGAGGTTGGATTGAAATCAAAAGGAAACAACTGTAACTAATTATTGCAAACAGAATATGTTTCAAAGAACTAAATGCATAAACGAAAAGATTTCTTTTCCATTCCCCTTGAATTCAGGAGCGGAGCCGCCTGGTGTCAAGTGGGGGCAGTTGCCGTCACTGGACTATTCGCAGTAATTTTACCGACAATGATTAAGGTGCGGCCGGTTCTAACGGCAAAGATAAAACCAACAACAACAACAATTCAAGACGGGTATCAACAGAAAAAGCATGGTGCATAAGATTCCGATAAAGTAAGAAGAAAAGGAAATCAAATTCCTAGGAGCTCGAAGGAGCTAGAGAATATGGCGATGAAGACTTATAATTGGATTAGCTTCTTCCTGAGAATCGTCAAGAAAATAAATAAATCTGAAATCTACCTATAATGTTCAGTGATGACGAACAGAAGAACAATACGATTTACCGTTGTAGAAATCAAAGAAACAAAATTGGTAAACTGAGGTGATTGATACCGAGTCCCCCCTTTCCACTAAACCCTAAATCAATTGTTTCCTTATTTTGTGTTAAGTTACAAGGAAGGAGACAATGTAGCCGACCCTATGAGGGTCTGAGGGATGGCCAAATACTCCGAGCCACATTTAAAATTTCAACAAAAATAAAAAATAAAAAATAAATAAATAAGTATGTAAAAAATAAAATTATTGTTTATAGGGTTAATTTCGCAAATCATCTCCAACCTTTAGGTTAATAACCGGTTTTGTCCCCAATTTTTTTTTTAATACACACCACAGCCCTCAACCTTTCAAAAATGCATACAAATCTTCCCTATTGCCATTATTCCGCCAAATTTTTATAAAAAAGACGATTATACCTTCTATAAACATTTTAATTTTTTTTTTAAAAAATGTTTAAAAATAATAAAAAACTAAAAAAACCCACCCCACCCCACCCCACCCCACCCCACGTCTTCCTGGCCGTCGGCAGCACCGGAATAGTTCATTCCGGCGGCCAAAAAAAGGGGGTGAATCCCCCTATTTTGCTGTCATTTCTGGCAGCAAAATATGGGGGATTCACCCCCCCATTTCTGCCGAAATTGGCAGCCAAATTTCCTGAAGCATTTTGCTCCTCCCCCCATTTCGCTGCCATTTCTGGCAGCAAAATGGGGGGACTCACCCCCTCCATTTCTGCTGGAATTGGCAGCCATTTGGCTGCCATTTCCGGCAGCATTTTGCTGCCAGAAATGGCAGCAAAATGGGGAGGGTTCACCCCCCTTTTTGGCCGCAGGAATGAACCATTTCCTCGGTCGGCCTCCGACAGTACTGTCGGCGACAAGGGAGACGTGGGGTGGGGATGGCGTGGGTTTTTTTAGTTTTTTATTATTTTTAAACATTTTTAAAAAAAAGTTTAAAATGTTTATGAGGGGTATAATCGTCTTTTTTATAAAAGTTTGACATAATAGTAGCAATAGGGACTATTTGTGTGTATTTTTAAAAGGTTGGGGGCTGTGGTGTGTCTTAAAAAAGTTAGGGACAAAATCGATTCTTAACCCAAAAGTTGGGGACGATTTGTGAAATTAACCCTTGTTTATATGTAGTTCGAATTATATCGTGGTTCAAATTATTACTCTAAAAGTACGATGATGTGAGAATTATTTTGATGACGACTGTGTCCAAATTACAATTACATAATAATTTTGATAATAATTTTGATCATGCCTTTCTTTTTTTTTTTCAAATATTATTACTCCATTCATACACCAATTTTTAGCAATTCAATAAATAGCATCCGTTAAATGTTTTTATACTTGTATCATCATCGTGTCTTGTAGGTACATTGCCTTCTTTCTTTTTGATTCATTCATTTGTAATACATATTCAAGAAATTAACTATTTAAGGAAGAAGAATATGCATGCATGGCGTTTACTGAATTTATTATTTATGTGGAGGGTTTTCATAATCACTAAAAATTGTTGTATACGACCTTTTTTCTTTTTTTAATACACACAAGGGAAATCCAGGGGAGGTGTAAGTGTAGTTTGAATTTGGGACATTATTCTCAAAACGTGAGTATTTAACCATTATATCATAAGTCGAACTTGTATACGAGCTATGGAAATTGATAACTGGGATATTCAAATCCGAGAAAGGGTTAATTTCACAAAAGGTCCCAACCTTTCAATTAAGAATCGGTTAGGTTCCCAACCTTTTTTAAGACTCATCTGGCTCCCCAACCTTTAATAAATGCACACAATTTGTCCACGTGGTTGATTTCTGTCCAAAAGTTGTGTTAACTTCGTCTGTACAGTGCACGCAACTGAATGAAACTTTAAAAAGAAAAAAACACCTTGGAACTCACAAAGGCAATCATCTTCACTGCGTTGAAGTCCCAGCCCTATAATTATCGAAGTTTCTGGCGAACCAGCTCTGGCGACTGGTTGCATCGTTTGCTGACAGTGGGAGTGTGACAGTGACTGAGGAAGTGAACAACCATGTGCAAGTGTGTCGTTGGCTGAGACTTTGGACTCAGGAAGTGAACAACCAGGAGCATGTGTGTCGTTGGCTGAGAATTTTCCAAAATGCGTTGAACCTGAAAGAGCAACAGCCGACATTTTGAAGCCATATGACTTGATCTATGAAATCCAGCGCCGGTGTTGAGGAAAAAGGCTGGAGTGTAGCGTGTTTTGTCAAATGGCATACAAACTTTGACAAGAGTCTGAAACACAGCCTTCATACGGTAAGGGTTTTTTATGCCATGATTTGATCCCCAAAACCAACCTTTAGTCTGAACATTAAGACCCAGATTATTGCAATGATGCTTAAAACTCATCAACAATGTGTTAGGATATTTTAGGTTTCGATGGAATTCATCTGTGTACTATTCCACAGCTATGGGTATGTTTGCTCCTTGAAATACTTGTTACCTATAAGTTAATTGGTTATCACTTATATCTAGTAATGCAACCTGATGCTTGATTATGAGAGTGATAGAACAGTGTTGAGTTTGCGTTTTGGTTTGTTAGGTTATAATTTAGTTAGTGTCTCCTTTGATGCTAGTAGATTTGAGGTTGAAAAAAGTCCGTAACACTGCTTTATTGTTTCACATTGCTGATTTCTAAGTGGCCGTTTTGCTTCACATTGTTATTTTTTTTTTCTTGCAATAAAATGTTTGTTTTGCTTTAAAAGAAAAAAAAAGAATAATTTCTAACTGATACAAGGGTCCATTGACAGTCAAAATTGGTTTGTAGTTATGTTTCAATAGATTTTTCTCTTTTGATGTAGCTAAGTTTATTTGGGATGCTAAGTATTTCTTCATTAATAGTTATTTTTATATATTTTGTACATCTCCAACACCTGTGCTTTGTTGTTTTGATTTCGTTTTATTCCTAAATAATGACCTATCGTCATTTTCTTCCTTGACACTAATCACATGCATTCTAATATGGAATGGAGGGAAGGGTTTATATATATATGGAATCTATGCTGGAAATTGGAGGGAATGAAATGGTCTTTTATTGATGTTCCACTCCTGCCCCAAAGCTTAAAAGCACGCATGGACTGCACAGACTAAGCTAACGGTACTTTTGGATGGAAATCATCCACGAGGACGAATTGCATGCATTTATGAAAGGTTGGAGACCCAAGAGAGTCTTAAAAATTATTAGAGACTTAACATATTCTTAGTTCAAAGATTGAGGACCTTTTGTGAAATTAACCCTTCGAAAAACTATATTTGAAATTGGGCCATGGACTTATTGTTGGGCGCAATTTCTGTCACACCTTGTTGCTTATCGATTTTTCTTATTAAGTGGATTGCTTTTATGGATGAACATCTTAGATGATAATTCATGTTTACAACGTGGAACAAGACAAACTCACTAATTGGCTGATTTCCACAGTGTTAAGTTCCAAAGTAACTTTATAACCAAATTTATCACATTATTAAATTAAATCTAAACTTTTATGAACCTCTTTTCTTTTCTTATCTTAGAATTAACATAGAAAATAAAATTGGATATCTATCTTTTACTCTTGTTTGCTACACAACCATATCAAAATTGGCATAAAAGGACAATTGATATTACTAAACTTACTTTATTATTAACTTGCCGATTTATGTGATTGGGAGGCCTTTACATGGAAAATAGAATCCCAATTCATACAAAAGTCATTTCTTCATAGTACACACTAAGTTTATTCTACTATCATACAACCATATTAGGTGAAAAACATAGGTTTATCTACCATAAACTTATCGTGATAAAGGTGGGCGTGAGTGTAGGCACAATATACATTAAGCTCGTAGGTGGTACCCAAGTATATAAGAAATTGTGGGGCGTCTTCATAGTATCCCCACAAATCCGTCTCTATTACTTGTGATATCCGACTCCCGCTTGAGTTCTCGCTCCAAGTTTCGGTTTGCCTTTCAAACACTTTGCGGATGAACATTTACAAAATTAATTAAACATTGAGTGAGTACTAAGTACCCCGTGAGTAACATAATGTATCGGTTTGCCATAAGATTTCAAGAAAAACCATTTTTCAATTACAAGTTCAATAAGTAAAAGATACAAAAACCTTTTCAAATGCATAATAAGGCCCAACCACTAGAATCACCAACTACCCGTAGCGCGCAATAATATCATCCAAATGCCAAATTGCTCATGGCAATACAATGATACGTGGATGCACAATAACTCCGGTTGACCCTTACCGAAGTTTTAGAAAACATTATCAATCAAAGCAGATATTATACTAATCATTCTTATCCCGGGGTCATAGAATAAGTCATAGCATGGGAACAATTCAAAGTCATTCATTACAGAATGGGTAAGGCAATACTAGTGAAGTGTATGCAAGAAAACATTCCATTTCTTATCATCATAAGACATCAAATAATTATTCTTTTCACAAAGAGATGGCATGCCACTGGAAACCAAGCCATTAGTTACTCACCTTGCTCTTGTTCCTTGTAAAGATTAGTGCATACCTATATGTAGCAAAAATACCTTCAAATCTTTGGGTATTCCTCAACTAAAGTAGCTCTCCAAGTAAGGCTTTGTATGTATATAGAGTAGGCTTTGTTTGGAAGGCAAAGAAGGTGTTTTAGAAGGCTTTTTAAGAGTGTTCTAAGCCTTTCTTTATTTATGCACGAATTTTCCCAATTACTTTCTAAAAATCCTTGGATTCCACCAATAAAAGAGTCTCCAATTGTCTCTAAGTCATTAATGCCTAGCCAATAAAAATAAGTCCAACTGGAAGTTCATGGGAAATTTTTGCTAGCAAGGATGCCAAGTGTTTTCTCATTTTATTTATGTGAGCAATTCCAATAGTCCAAGTGTCCTCCAGATTTTTCTATTTATCACTTAATAAGCCATTCAACTTAATACATTCTAAAATTAGGTCATTGGCTTTTCGACTATATCACTATAGTATCGTATTTCTTATTTAAGCCTTCTTTGGCCTCAAACTCATTACCCAATTTGCCTTTGTTTTTCTTTTGGTAATATTACTAACCAATAAATATAGTTGATAAAATCCAAAAAACCGTTTTTCATCCTCATTAAAGCCTACAAGAATGTTTTCAATTTCCTATCAAATGTCACGACTAATTAGCCGATTACAAAGATGTTTTCAAATTATTATAACATGTTTCGTAAATTTACTTATCGAGTCTTTATAGTAAATCATTATTCGAGGTTTAAGTCAAAATAAAATTTTTCAAATTTTCGCAGAGTGTTACAATCTATCCCCCTCAAAAGAATTTCGTCCTTGAAATTCAAAAAGTACCTATAAACGGTTCAGGGTACTTTTTTCTCATTTCGTCTTCTAGTTCCCACGTTTCTTCTTCTAAAATTTCACTTTTCCATAGCACGCGGACGAGGGGTACTTATTTGTTGAGTAATCTTTTTGTTTCTCTCATTAATATCTTCACGGGCTGTTCCTCTAAGGTTAAGTCAGGTTGTATATCAGAAGGTGTTTCCAGAAGTACATTAAAAGCCGGCACATATTTTCTTAATGTTGAGATATGGAATACCGGATGTATCTAACTCATTCTTTCTGGTAACTTCAATTTATACACCACTTCTCCAATTCTTCTTATTATCTCAAATGGCCCAATATAGTGAGGAGTCAATTTGCCTAGTTTTCCAAAGCGGAAGAGTTGTTTTATTGGGGAGATTTTGACAAATACCTTATCCCCTATCTCAAATTCTAACGGTTGTCGTCTTTGATCCACATAACTCTTTTGATGATCTTGAGCGGCTTTCAGCTTTTCTTTAATTTTCTCTACTACCTTGATCACTTCTTCCATCATTTCTGAATTGGTTATTTTTCTTTCTCCCACTTCACTTCAATACAATGGTGATCGACATTTCCTCCCATATAATGCTTTGTACGGTGCCATTTGGATGGAGGAATGGTAGCTATTGTTATATGAAAATTCCACCAGTAGTAGGTAATGATCCCATTTTTGTGGATATTCCAACGCACACGCCCGAAGCATGTCTTCAAGGGTTTGGATAGTACGCTCAGATTGTCCATCGGTTTGGGGATGGAAGGCAATACTAAAATTCAATCATGTCCCCAAAGTTTGGTGAACTTCTATCTAAAATTGAGATAAAAGTCGCAGGTCTCGATCAGAAATAATAGAAATTGGAACACCATGTAATCTTACAATTTCCCGAATGTATATCTCAACAAGTTGCTCCATTTTAAAGGTCATCTTAATGGGAATAAAGAGATGCTGACTTTGCTAGACGATCTACGATTACCCATATAGCATCATATCCTTTGAGTACCTTTGGTAGACCACTAACAAAGTCCATTGTTATTTTTTCCCATTTCCATTCGGGAATTTCCAATGGTTGCAATATTCCAGTAGGTTGTTGATGTTCTGCTTTGACTTATTGACATGTGAGGCATTTAGCTACAAACTCTGCAATATGTCGTTTCATGTTGGCCCAACAATATAATTTTTTTATGTTAAGATCTATTTTAGTATAACTAGGATGTAGAGTGTATGGTGTGCTATGTGCCTCTTTCAAAACACATTCCCGCACTTCTCCTGTTTCTGGTACATACACTTTATCTTTGTATCTCAATAGTCCTTGGCCTTACATATTATAAGGGGATTCTTTTCCATTCTTTAAATTGTCCCGCATCTTTTTAACAAATGAATCAGTCTCTTGCCCTTCTTTAATCTGTTTCATTAACGTTGGTTTCACAGCCATGACCCCTAGCTTTGCATCTCCATTTGGCAAGATTTCTAATTCAAAATTTTCAATTTCTCGTTGTATCTCCTTAGGCTTCTTTTCATTTGCGGTGGCTTTCCGACTTAAAGCATCGGCGACCACATTTGCTTTCACTGGGTGATAATTTATTGAGCAATCATAATCTTTTATTAACTCAAGCCACCTCCGTTGCCGCATATTCAGCTCTTTCTGGGTAAAGAAATATTTCAGACTTTTATAATCAGTATAGATTTCACATTTTGCTCCGTAGAGATAGTGTCGCCAAACTTTCAAGGCAAATACTATAGCGGCTAGTTCTAAGTCGTGTGTGGGATAATTCTTTTCATAAGGTTTCAATTGCCTAGATGCATATGCCACGACTTTGTCATTTTGCATTAACACGCAGCCAAGTCCATACTTGGAGGCATCACTATAAATAGTAAACTTGCCACCTTCCTCAGGGATGGTGAGAATAGGTGTTGTGGTCAGCTGCTTCTTTAACTTCTCAAAACTTCTTTCAATCCTATTTGGTGCAAGTCTCCACGAATTTATGGGTAGATAGGTCAAATTATCATCTCCAATTATTTGACTGTTAATTATTACTACTTTATATAGATTGGACGTGTGAACTTGCGCGACGTGTTTGGAGGAGACCAGAATTATAAACTCAGGCATTTTATTATAAATATCCCACGTTGAATTGTAATTTGCATATCGGTTCGTAATTTTATACAATGCATCTGGTATATTTTACTTTATTTATGACATGATGTCCACACTTACATGTAAATTGATATGAATATATACTATAAATCTACCCGTACAATGCACGGGCGAAAAAAATTCTATTTAGCCTTATATAATTGTATAGTTAATTTTATATAACAAAATTTAATTGTTAACATTTACACTTACACTATCTTGACTTGTATTAAAACCTCACGTCATATCAAATTCCACGTTTCCAAGTTTTATGAAGACACTTTATATACTTGACATATTCCCCTTCTTTAATTTCATATGGCCAACATGTGGAGCCATGTAAATTAGTGAAAAGAAATGTATCACATACACTGGATATCTCTATAACGGAGACACTTGATGTCTTATTTTTTCAGCTTCGAAACCAGTGTCTTAAAGGAGACACCCAGTGTCTCTGGATCAAACTCCTACTTTTTCACTTTCGACTTCAAAGTTTTAGATTGGTTGTTGGCATATCTCCAACTATTAATCTAGTTACCACAATCCATTCAAATCAAGCTAGCACGCTATCATTAAAATACAACTAGTGAAATTATTATGTTAGAAATTCTATCGACCAGCCACGATGTTAAGCTGGCAAATGCACTTACACAAATTTTTGGCTTTGCCCCTACACGTCATTATCAGAATTTGTGAAATTTCACTAGCCAAAGTTGTCCGACATATATAGTAATTAATATATCACATCTCATAATTAAACCTTGATCTCTTTTATGATTGTGCGACATCTTTGAGGAGCGACAAGCTACACTATTGAGATTTGAAATATTTGCAAAACAAACGGCTTCTTAGAACAAAATATTTAGGAAGTGCAGCCAAAACAACTCGGTGAAGGTTAATTACTATTATTATTATTTTTTTAGTCACTCTTGACCTTGAAGCATCTAATAAATGAAATGATGTTTCCTTTTCAAGTTAATAATCGCTCCAGAGTTAGGGATAGAGATTTTCTCCTATGATTACCAATCACTAGTTTAACATGGCCAAAATGATTGATGATTTTGATGAACTGAATTATATGCAGTGTGCAATCACTCATCGTTCCATATATATGTGTGTGTATCAATTATCCATAAGACATTATCTAAAAAAAAAATTTATTTTTGATCAATCTATACATAATTTTACACGTTTGACCTACATCACACAATTGAATGATTAATAATCAATGATTACAACGCAAATTGACATACATAGATGCATTGAGAAAATAGTGAGAAGCATTAAACTATAGTGGCTACGTGGGTGTCGTCTTGTCGTTTTCATTTGGGTTGTGGGGTGGGGGTTTAGGACATGTCAAATGCAACTAAAACCTACAAAAAAAAAAAACAGTACTTGTGAGTACTATTTTTGTGGACCCTCATTTCGAATAACAGGATATCTCCAAAATTGATTCAATGTACACATATATACTTTAGATCTGTTAATTATTTATATAGGACGTCCACATATCTCGTGTTTGTCAAATCTATGTATCATGCCCTTTGCTACGTTAATAATTCATGGCCCTCTTATACATTCTTCCATTGCATTATTAAATTTGTCACCTCTCGATCTATTATGGGAATTGCTTTTTGTTTTGTTTTTGTGGTTTCGGAGTTTACACGAGTCACAAATATCTCAGTATCTTCAATAGGGTAATTATATGCCAAAATTAACTAATGAAAAACCCTAACTCAAACGTGATGATCTCTCGATTGCGGAGTTATGTTTATTACAATTGAAAAGTGATAGCCTCCTGTCATCAGCCCTGCATTAGTTTAATTTGAAGTATTGCCATGTGATAATGATGATGTGACACTGTCACTTTAGCAATCGATCGAATGAATCAAGTGTCAATTTTGGTTCATTTTTCCGATTGGAAAGAGTCGATCTGTTGGAAGAGTTCTATACACTACACTTTATGTAACAAATGGCCATCTCAAGCCTACAATATCAACCGTTTTTATGTGTTACTGTTGTGGCAATATCACATTAACAATATGATAGATGTGGCACTGCCACGTAGGCTAGCTGTGTTGGGTCATGAAGGCCAGAGGAGATTAGTTCCAGTACATGAAATATTACTGTAACAGTGAAATGTATTATGCGTACCAACTAGAATCAATCAGTCTGATGGTGATGGCTTCTGTTAAATCCCACGAGGTGAGGAAAAGATGGGTGGATCAACATTGATTAAAGAGTCAAACAAGTGATATACAAGGCCGGTTAATGATTGTTTTTTGAGCAATAAAACATATATAGCAGCCTCCTCTATCATATATAGCATTATTATTTATAAAGCCCAGTCGCGATCATGCAACCATGTTCACGAATGCGATGCATCATGACCTTGTATTTTGCCCTTCTTTAATTTACAGTTCAACTCAAACAAGTTGAATCAAAGGGATCTTTTAAGGTGAAACATCAAGTCTTTACAGGGAACCGCTAGGGTTGAGGAACAAAGATTAGTTACGTAACCAATATATAAAGTGCTTGAATTACTTCTCTTAAAGGAATAAACTTCTAAAGTAGAACTTCAACCCCTTACAGGAAGCAGCTCAGGTTGAGAAACGGGGATCAATTAGGTGCGTAAACAAAAATTGTGGAGTTGCACGAAGAGTAAATGAAAGTGTATTCTTAGAAGTATGGGATTTTATGCCACCTGAGGTCATACGTAACGCTATTTCAAAATATATATACCAAAATTCTCCTTAAAAGGAGAGTAAAAAAATACCAATATTATTGAGAACAGTTTGATTCTCATTATAATTTCTACATTATTTACATTATTATTTATTTGACAACTACTCAATTATAATGACGCAATTTCTATTTTTCTTTACTACTCATTTAAACACCCCTAATTCTCTCATTCTTGGGTATACAGAACCTAACTCGAAGGGGACAATATGGATGAACAATGATGTACATATGTACATGAATGGTCCCGAGCTCAAACAATCTAGATTCGCGCCACACATCATATACTTATGTACTCTCTGCTCTGAACTTGTCTCTCTTCTGTTCTTTTCTACACCTCAAGATTCGAATCGGGAAATTTAAGTTAATGTTGTAACCATTTTGGAGGAATAATTCGAACTTCTAAGGTTTATTTACTACCCTTCAATTTACAGCCCGCCACAGGAAAATAACAAAGACAGGACACAAACAAAGCAAAACAGTGACAGCAGAACATACTTGGAATCTGGAAACATATAATTTTCCTCCTCCTCCTAACTAGACTCTAGCATATACTATCCCGATTTCTGGCTGCCTGATCCCTAATCTGTCTGTTAAATCTTCGAATGAATTCCTCAACTCTCCGATTCAGCTCTTCGACAGACATGGCTGAGAACTCATTTTCTTCCACCCTCCCTTCATTTATATCAGAAAGTGACCTCTGCAACACAAATTTCTCTTCTTGCTCTGGCTTCGGCAAGGTTATTTTCTCAGAATTGAAGCGAACACATTTCGCTTTCTTCCTCTCCTTATTTTCCTCTTGACAGGGTTCCTTTTTGGGGTCAATTTCTTGGCTTTTTTGGTCGAATTTTTGAGTCCGGTTTTCGACGTGCTGGTGTTTCTGTGTGTCTTCTTCCCCTAATTCGGTGTTCTTATTCTCCACAGGCACGGGCACAGGCACATGCATGGCCATTTCTATTATCTTTTCTTCAGGTAATTTCTGATCAATTACTTCCTCCTTCTCATCTGGGATTTTTTGGTTTCTGATGAAGGAAGAAGGATTCATTGTTCGGGTATTTTTTGCGTATTCCTCATAAAAATCATGCTCTTTAGAAGAAGAGAAAGAGTCAAAATCGGCTGCAATGATGAGAATAAGGGTGTTTGACATGAAAAACCAGAACTTGGTCGTACTTAAAACAGTGGAAGGGGAGAGGTTAAAGATATAGAACACTGAAATGTAGATCACAATGGATCCAAGAAATGCCCAAAAGGATTTCAAATTTGGGTTATTTTTTGGGCGCTTTTTGAATTTGTGCAAATTCAGGGGATTTTCTAGGAATTCAAGATATTGCACTGCCATTTTAGGAGGAGAGAGGGAGGGAGGGAGCTTTTGAGTGTTGGAGGGGGCGTGGGATTTCAAGAAGTTGGCGAGTGGGTGAATTTATAGAGGGGATTCTAAGGGAGGAAAAAGGACAGGTCAGAACTCGGACGTGTGATCTTCATCAACGAGGCTAATAATTGAGAATTGATAAATACGTTGTCATGTTGGATGGATAGTATTGTACTCTAAGTATAATTTTGATGGACACGTTCTTTATTATTTCATTATTATTAGTGTTGTAATAGACGTAATAATATGTGGTTAAATTGAATGCCTTAAGTTAAAATATTCATCCATCTTTCCCAAATATAACTAGTTTAAGTGTATGTCTATGACGGGTGCTCAAAATGTCAAAAGCACTTTTGAAGTTTAGAAGCCATTTTCATTCGATTTCGGCAAATATTTCTAGTAATTCAGGAGCATCAATTCAGTACTCTATCTCAATAAAAAACTAAGTAGTACAAGGACCCCAGTTGATTAATTGAGACCTTTATATATACTTGTCTTGATTATCATTAGTAAATAGTATTGAGTCTTCACTACTTATTTTTTCTCCTATTTCGTGAATCTTTTGAAAGGTTTTTTTTTTTACCCCGCTTAAAAGGTTTCCTAAAGGAAACTGACATTAAAACCCATTTAGGATGGTTTTTGAAAAGTTTAAAACAATTTCTTAGATTAAGAAGTTGTCTTCGAACCTATTTGAATATTTTTCCAAAAATGTTTTCGCGAGCTTCAATAGAAGTTGAATTGAGGTCGCTTGCACTTCTAATTTGAGACCAAAACTATCTCCAATAGTGTTAAAGTGGCTTCTTCTATTCCTCAAAGAGAAGGGAAAAAGAAAAAAATGGCTTCAACAAGAAGTTGAAATAGAAGCAAAAGATGTCCCGACATAATTTAAATATGACGGCAAAGGAAGATTTTCTGGTCTACCCCTGAATTTGCTGAATTGCACACAGCTTACTAATAAATATGCATGATTGATTTCATATAAAACAATATAAATTCAAGCTGTTCAACATAGAACAGCTTGTCACCATTAAATAATGCCACAAACAGTAAAATGTTCCATAACAAACTAAATTTTATTTCGATATTAATCAACTCTCGATCTTATTTTTCAACAACAAAAGCAAAAGCTAGATGTGAATGTGCCAAATCATCTCGTCGTTGTAAACTCTTAAAGAAGAACTAATCGTATATGATCTATAACGTAATTTCTTCTGCCTTTGTGGCCGAATTTATTACACAAAAAATTTCAAAAATCTAAATTCTAGTACCCTTTTGGCAGGACGTCATAAAACTAATGTAGATAAAATATACAATTTAAGCAAAGATTTTCTTGTTTAAGTATTGGTTTAATTAAGATTAGTCTTACATGGTTACTTGTTTAAGTAATCATGTAAGACTAATCTTGTTTAAGTATTGGTTTAATTAAGATTAGTCTTACATGATTACTTAATCATTGCAAAGGTTCTAGCTGGATCTTTTCCTCTTCTTCATATGCAATTTTCATGTTTGATACAAAAAAATAATCAAAATTCAAAAATTGAGGCCACAAATCATTTTGCAAAAGTCCATCCTGATCTTATGCTAATAATTGGGGGACGTGGGCCTTGGTAAATATAGCTTCTTAAATATTTACTTTTTAAATTTTTTGTCTTACAAGTGTACACATAAACTTTATTAATTGGGGCCCAGCAGTTTTGATTTTCATCATTCCGTGACTGCCAAATAATGTATTTTATAGTCTATAGATTGGTGCCACGTGAACATTCGATGACATGAAGACTTCGCAATTTAATATCATCGGTACTATCATGGCGTTAATTAATTAACAATAATAATCTTAGTACTAATCCTTATATATTAGCGTATTAGAAGGGATAATCATTCCAAAATTTGTTTCTTAATTTTATATTAATTAATTGCTTGGTCCTTACTTGATTTGAGAGTTAATAGATATTTTTCTTAATTTACAATTCCTTGCATTACTTTTATCATAGTATTTATTTATAATTATAATAATGATGATGTCATTAATGGGTCTTGAACCTCCCATATGTCCAAATAATAGGATTCTTGAACTTGAACCTTGTTAACAAATTCTCGTTTTTTTTAATGAGTAGTGCTATTTATCTAGATTAGAGATCAGCATATAGTGTAATTGACATTTCCTCATTGAAAGATTAGTAGATAATCATAAATACATAGAGACTCCACCCATTCATCCTCTAATGAGGAAATACCAAATAGACTGGGGACCAGTCTCCCATCTAGATAAATAATATTATTCTTTTTTTTATTTTCATTATTTTTTCCGTCTAACAATGTTATGGTGGTTACTTTAAAATTTTCAATCTTTAAAGTCCCTTAGCAAATTAATATATTATAATATTCCCCATCCCACAACGATATTTCCCTTTCATTTTTTATATAGATTAAGAAAATATCATTTAATATTATTGAAAATATATAATTTAACAATATATTTTCTAATATACCATTTGATTTATTTAATATTTTACTTTAGTTGTTCTTTAATATTGATTACTATGCACTATAAATGAGAGTATATTATAAAATTAAAAAATTAACTTAGAAAAGGGAAGTATATTGAGACGAATAAAAAAAGAATATCGGGAATATCTTTTTGAGATGGATGGAGTAA
>CAVNYN010226686.1:0-29978 GCA_963692815.1 Nyctanthes arbor-tristis
TAGACACAGGAGAATATAGATATAGATATGTTCATTTTTTTTTCTTTTTAATTCATTTCTGTATTTGTAAAAAATTCCATTTGGGCTTCTAAGAAAGCTTGGAGGCCTTCTTAAATAACTGGGCTTTCGACGCTGTCCATCCCAAGATCCCCATACGACCCTGAATTTGAATGAGTAATTTTCTTATTATTTATGAATCAGAAAATTCAAAAAGAAATTCACAAAAATTAATTAATTAATTATACAAAAAACGGGTCCAAAAAAAAAAAAAAAAGAAAAAAACACCAGCAAGTCCTCTAACCAAACCAGTGATTTTCTCCAGCTAATTGTTCAATATATTATATTGTGTTAATTTTCATATATATATATATATATATATATAGATATCATTCCCCAGTGTGTTCGATGGACACCTGCCACGTATGCATTTGACTCTATAAAATGGTGTCTATTGGATACTATAGAATATGTATAATACAAAAGATACTAAGACTTAGTTCTCTTAATTAATAGATAAATATAGATATGTTCATTTTTTTTTCTTTTTAATTCATTTCTATATTTGTAAAAAATTCCATTTGGGCTTCTAAGAAAGCCTGGAGGCCTTCTTGTGAAAATAACTGGGCTTTCGACGCTGTCCAGCCAAGATCCCCATACGGCCCTAAATTTGAATGAGTAATTTTCTTATTATTTATGAATCAGAAAATTCAAAAAGAAATTCACAAAAATTAATCTATTAATATATAAAAGTAGTTAAATGCCTTTTTTTTAGACTATTTGCTCTGCAGTCACTCTCGCGGTAAGTCTTTTCTGATGTAAATGTTTGAATTATGGCAAATTTTTTTTATTAAATTTTTTTATTCCATGTTCGTATGCAACTTTTCTTTCTTAGGCCTTGTTTGATCCTCTTTAAATTTTCTCTTTATAAATTTATTTATCATGATTTGACTATTGATTTGACAACTACTCAACAATCATCATACATTTCAAATTTCAATTAAATCTCCACCACTCATTTCAACTCTTTATAAATTCACTTTATAAATTGAAAACTTAACTAGCTTCAAACAAGCCCTTAGTCTCTTTTGTGATTATGATATGTCTTTGATTATGATAAATCATATTCTAACTCTTTTTCTTCAGTGTTGGCCCATACTCATCTTCAATCACAACTTTCTTTCTGCAGTAGGCATCTAATACACTCCTCTAATTGTTCAAACAGAGTCTTTTAATTTTTTAATTAGGGTTTGATACAGATGGGTGCTGATGTACTTAGTTGATCTACATATTAATAGTGCTCATAATTTCTCTATATAGTTAATGAATTTTAATACAGTCTTTTTTGTTTGAAAATTACAATATATAGATATTTATACTTTTGATTGATAAATTTTATTCAAGTGGAGAGATGATATTTAATTAACATGAATGATTATTGGATCTTGATGGAATATAATGGGTGTATTTTAAGCCTCACTAATAGTGATTGTAGAGTGCTAGAAGAACTGTGAAGGTGTGAGCTATTAAGGTAGTAGAAATAGATGCATATATTTGATCGTAGAAAACTAAATACGTAACTTATATATTATAACTATGGGCTGATTTGATTAGATTTTCTCGTTTAAATATTTGATCATTGGTTATATTGATTCAATTAATATATACTTATATTTTTAATTGTTTTTACAAATGTATAAATATTTATTATACAACTGCCAAAGAGATATATTTTTACAATTTTTTCTACTCATGCAACTTATGGGTGGATTAACTAGTTAATTAATTATATAAAAACTGCTCCCCCCCCCCCAACAAAAAAAAGGCCTGCGAGTCCGTTAACCAAACAAGTGATTTTCTCCAGCTAATTGTTTAATAAGATTGTGTCAATTTTCATGTATATACATATACATATACATATACATACACATACATATATATATATAAACTACACTTTCTTAAATATTCGTAATTTTTGAATCGTTACTCTTTTATTTATTTACAATATTTATCGGTTACTCTGTTGAAATTTTAAGAGGCAACAATGAATAAATACAATATATGTTTAATCAATAGAGAGCTGAGAATAAAATTTTAAGACAAAAAGTTTGGGATCTAAATGTAAAATAGAAGTATGAAACAAAATTGTATCAGAAAAAGATGAAACAATGTTAGCAAAATTAAAATGTTGTGTGATTATAAAATAAAAGTTTATGGTATCAATATAGCCACTCCAATGAAAACAGTTTCGCTATAAAGAGCTAACATCTCCTTCATGGGGTGGAAAAGTACCACATGACCCTCTATTACGCCAAGTTCAAGCAACTGAGTGACATGCATGTTAAACTCTGATTGAGGCCATGTGGTACTTTTCCACCCCATGAGAGAGAGGTTAACTCTCCTTAAGAAGTTCCCCAATGAAAATACTCAAAAGACATCCATAAACTAAATAGATTCGAATTAACAGAAACGCAATGGAATTTATTTGTAAAAGAAATTATGGACAGGTTTATATTTGGCATCGAGTGGACAAGACTCGGACGACTTTCAAGATTATGAAAAATAAAAGTGAAGAGCAGTAATGAAACGAGAACTGGTTAGGTGTTTTACTTATTGGCCACTTTATTGAATTATTACAAACATTCTGGACAAATTGGAAACAAATTATTGTGTAATTATCATAATTGAATTAGAAAAATTTTAGAGGGACATGAAAAATGGATATTATTAGATGACATTCTTATGTGGTACACTTATATTGAATAATGAAAAAGTAGCCATGTAATCATCACCCAATAAATGTGTACCGCGTAAGAATGTCACTTAATAATGTCTCATTTTCATATCCCTTTAGAATTGCTCATTGAATTATACACAAAATGACATAAATGTTGGTAAATTTCAGTTGTCAGCCGGCCTATAAATAAATTTTAAGCATAATAATAGAGGTACAATAAGAAAGGGAATATTATTATGAGTACAATGATATATAAATTTTGTAGAGATATTGTGCACTTCTTCAAAAATTAACGAAAATAAACGGACAAGTTAGAACAATGAACAGCCGGAAAAGAGACAAGCCCTACCTCTCCCGCCACACGCCTTACTCTTCCTTGAAACGCCGCCGTCCGCTTCCCGCCGCCGCCGCCGCCGCCGCCGCCGAAAATGAGGATCCCGTGGATACTTCTTCAGCTGATGCCGCGAAGAAGGCGCCGACGGTGGTGGCGGTGATAGGGGTGCCGAATGAGTGCTCGGTGCTGGACCTCAAGTCCAGGTTCGAAATTTACGGACCCATATCTCGTACCCGTATGGAACCGAATGGAACGGCGTACATTACTTTCCGATCAAACGAGGCAGCTCAGTATGCTATTGATGCAGCCCGTGACCTGAATTTTCCAGTCACCCTCGACTCCGTAACAGTACGAGCTCTCTGTTCTCTCTATAAATAATTTTGATTTTGTGTCTTTTCTCTCTGAATAGATGGATTTTGATCCGGTAGGGTTTGAATTGGACTTGCAATTGACTAATTTTGAGTTTTAACTAATAGTATACTGTTGTTAATTTCGGCGCTGCATTACAAATCTGAGTAAATTAGACTGGAGAAACTGGAATTCTGTTGCTTCAACATTTACTTATGGCCTTCCAGGCACCATTCTTCTGCAAATGTTCTCTATTGTTTCCCTTAATTGGAAAGATATGCTTTTTGACTGTGAGCTAGCGAGTGAGGTTGATTGTTCCCGGTCCTGTGTGTGAAGGTACAAGTGATGTGGGCAAGTGATCTAGTGCCACAATGGAGAGAAGCAGTGGGTCGGAAAGAAGGAATTACCTCAAAGCTTGTGAGGCCGCAACCTCCATTGAGTAGACATGGAAGAGTCAATAAGTTGGGATCAACTATTGTGAACCCTAGAGATGAGAATAATGACAACGGCACAAGCAAGAAAATCGAGGACACTAAAGGTGTTCTAGATAACTCGGGGTTGGATGGGGTTTTCAACGGCAGGGAAATGGTTGCTTATGATGATATTTTGTAACAGGCATTGGCCATGATGTAAAACTATAATCAAGGTATTGGAATTTTATTTGCTTGTTAAAGTGGTAATAGGTTATGTCTTGGGGAGATTAGTTGTTGTAATCTGTGTATGTGGCTTTAGTTTATGATTTTTCCTTTGACGCTCTATCAATTACAGATTTCTCTTCTTCTGTTTAACTTGGCTATTGGATATTGATTGCATACAAAGGTTTCTTCTGTTAAGGAATGAAAATGTATGTTTCTATGTTAAAAGAACACCAAGTCCTATATGTACTGGATTCAGATTTGGATTTGGATTCACCATCATGCAGTTCTGTGTCTCTGATTTAGTACAGCAGAATGCTTTCTTTTGTTTCCAGGACACATGAACTTGCATCCCATCTGTTGTTTTGTGACTATTGTCCACCTGGAGTTCCTGTTATATGCTGCAAGCTTGGTGGGTTACAAAACCCAGTTCATTTGTTCTTTTTACAACTTACCCTGCTGGGGAAATGAGAAAGAAATGGAACAGATCTGCCATGACAAGAACGGTTATACACATTAGCAAGACTCTAGACAACTCTTGAGGGGAATGTGGACCAAATATGCTACATTTTAAGTGGTGTTAGCTCTTGCTTAGAAGCGACAGTTTCATGTAAGGATGTTGACAACTCTTGAGGGCAATGTGGACCAAATATGCTACATTTTAAGTGCTGTCAGCTCTTGCTTAGAAGTGACAGTTTCATGTGTAAAGATGTTAAGCCCGTCCAAACAGACAGAAATTGAATGAGGTGAAATAATTAGTTGGACAGAAATCGAATGAGGTGAAATGATTAGTGGATATTTGTCATGTTGACAAGTTTCTTTACTTTAATGGAGTAGGAATCATCGTTATGCAAAGACAAGGTTTGTTGTCATTGATTTATGTTCTTTTTCCTGCTTAGCTTCTTGAAGAATAAATAATATCAGACAACCCTCCAATAAAAGCCAGTTAATTTGGAATTCTGATCTTCATGCTCCACAATATGTTCATCCATTGGCAAGTATAGCTAATAAAAGAATAATGCTACATATCACTTAGTTCTCAACCCCAGGTCCCCAGTCTGGCATTAATAAAAATAAAACCAATCGATCATATCATTACTTTTGAACACCTCTTATCACAGACAAATATATGTACATCATACAAAGAACAAAACTCGGCTAGCATGAAAAGTTTATACGGAAAGCCTATAGCAGGTTGTCAAAAGAATTGTAATTAGTGTACATGATGCCAACAAGCTTTTGTAAAGTGACCATCCCAGGCATGCTGCTATGCGCAAATTTCTTGCCGTCTGGTAATAGGAAGGGCAGTAAAATGATCTAGTGTGTGCTGTTGAACATCTTTTGTGCCTTCATGTGACAGTAAGAAGGTTATTCTCATGGCCATTATTGTGGACGATGGGGCGTAGAGGATCAACTTTCCATATGCCATCAACAATAAACTTTATCTGTCAAATATAATATAGAAGGCCTTTCAACATGCATTACTCAACGGACAACACATTACGCATTGCATATATGTGGAAATCAACGTACCTCATATCTACCCGGGTATAGCTTGAGGCGCAGAGAAAAGATGCCTGTCTCTGATTTCTCCATCTTCCTCTGCAATTCAAAGAATTTAGCATACTATCAGTGTAGACAACATGAATTTAAATAATCATTAAAAAGGATAGGATAAAGCATAATCTCACTTATCAGACTTTGACTAGTTTATTCTTTTACATAATTTTTAAAGTTTACATTTAACTCAAAAATGGGCTTAACTGTTTATCGCGACCAAGAAATGTTTAGACAACAAGATCTAGCAAGTCCACAAGAGACATTTTGTTCAGACGTGGAGTTGCAGCATGAATCCCTTTCCCATGTTTATTAAACCTAACATTTCACCAAACCTAACACCGTATCTATAGAATATTCAAGGTGCAAACTTTCCAGACATATGTCCATAATTCTAGAAAACGGTGCTTGCAAGCTGCAAGGATTACTTTCTAAATTCCTAGCATAAAGAAAGAAGTAAGTTTAGAAGATAATAATAAAAGGAAACGATATGAGAAAAGGACAATGAAAAATTGAATCCGAAAGTCCAGAGAGACCATGGTCATTTTTACCACTACTGACTATACAGAATTACAGATTGCTTTGTCTGCTTCCACATAAATCTAGACTTAGACACAACCTATTTCCATAAAAGAAACCAGGGGAAGTTTAAAACGGTCGAAATCAATTAGCAAATATGGAAATGAAAATGAATTGAGATGTTTACTAAATAGTTGGAAAAATTTCCACATGGATAAATTCAAGGCATCGGCTAACATTTTTTCTTTCTGAGGCATACCGTTCAACCGAAAAAGCTCTAAGATAGGATGGTGGCTTCAATAATTGAAGAATGGGTTCCGCTTTCACCCTTGCTTCAGAATGCTGCTGGTCTTCTGTGATCATTGGGCAATATTATAAAAATTTCAACTTATAGTTTCCCCCGCCTTATCTTTTAGATGTTATTGTAAATTCATATGTTTCCCCACCTTATCTGCCAAATGTTATTTTTCCCAGAGAAAATGAATGTAATAACATCTACATTGCCGCATGGCAATTCAATGGTGGCCTTGTGTTTACCATTAATGGTGTTTCTCATCTAATTGATTATAGCATGGGGATTCATCTTACCATACTTTTTTCCTCCACATTCAACTTATGCATATTATCATTTAACAACTGAATACTTAGCCCAAAAAACATGGCAGCACATCTTACAATAGCTACATAAGGCTTGTCTTTTGACCTTTAGGTATTTCCCTATCACATAATACATGTCTTATAATTGCTGCTACCTAGATCCTGCTGTTTGACCTTTTAAGTGTTTTCCCAGCACATGCTCAATATGCTTTAACCTTATGCTTACAACTCAATTTGCTTTAACCTTATGCTTACAACTCAATTTGCTTTAACCTTATGCTTGCAACTCCTAAAGACCTTTTAATTGTTGATAATTGGATGACACGAATCCAACTACCGAAAATATTTTCCAAACAACAGGTTCCTCTCTAATGACTTTGTCATGTTATGTTTTTATCATTATTATACACAGACATCACATGTACTACGTCTTATTTAAACTTGACCTAAAGCCTTTAGAATCTGATCTTCAAATTTCCCACTAAACCATGTTACGCCGAGTAAAGTTTTAACACAATCCCAGTCACCAATGGTAGCATAGCATCTGATGAGGTTAATAACTGTAAAAATTGCAAGTAAAGTGAGTTATTCAAAAAACAGGAAAACAACTTCCTATCACTGACTAAACATTGTTTTGAGAGAGAGAGAGAGAGAGAGAGAGAGAGAGAGAGAGAGCAATGACCTGAGTTGTCCAACCATCAAAAGAACCAGCCAAGAGAACCTCTGAAGCTGAATTAGGCCAAATTATGCTGACTGTACGAAGAACATGCAATGCTTTATGGGCACGATCGATTCTCTTCTGCTTCTCCTCCACTTTCCTCTGTGCATCACTGCCAAAGTATGGTAGGGGTGTATTATGTGCTATTTTATTAAAAGTATATGAATAAATAATAATAATAATAAAGGAGGACTGGAATTAGAAACTGTTTTGGATTGCATACATTATTGCTAATGCCATTTTGCCCTCTAATACAGCAAGCTTTGCTCGCGTTGACCTCAACGTTTCCTGGGCTTTCATGTGTTCATTCTCTTTGAACTCCCATGCATCAGGAAGATTTTGCAAATCACTGGAGGAGCTTCCACTAAACTGATTAAAAAAGAGTAATAGATTAAACACCAGCAGAAAAAGTGAAAAATCCCTTCCAGGGTAAACATTTCTGTTTAATTGTAAAATGCATTTACTGTTGATAGCCATGTATCTTCTTCCATGTAAAATATGTGAATGTGCAAGTACAGCAATTGGCTGGCACGCTTTTTTTTATTTCCCATTTTAGAATGGCTATGATAGTTTATTTCCACATAAGAAGCCTTTGGCTGCCGTCTTTTATTTTTTCTTTGTAATGCATTAAAAAACCTATGGAATCCACAACAGCAGGGCACAAGAGAATTTATGCATGAGTATTATACACACCTCGGGTGATACAGATTCTCTTTTAGACCTCAAAGAATGAAGAGCTGTGTTGAGCTCACATTCCAGGTGCCGTAGACGGGTTCGTATTTGGATGTGATTGAATTCCTGTCTATCTGGATTTTCAGGGATATCCTCTGTACTAGCAGTAATTCCATTGCCCACAGCTTCTTTATTTTGTTCCACCTCATTTTTGCCATATGAAATCTCTGCAGCTGCAAAATTTGGGGCACCAAGTCATTGACAAACTATGGTGCCATGTGACACCACTTTTATGTTTTAAACCTAGAACATAAATCAAGGTACCCTCAAATTCTGTATCTTCAAAACCTTTCTGTTGAATGCTCCAAGTTCTCCATGCTTCTGTATGAATATCAGGGGTAATCTTGCCGCTTGAATTGTTCATTACACCTTTGAAGGGTAAACTTGACGTGAATCTGTTGTTATTCCCATCATCAGCTCTGTCTTTTACAAGAATACAGTAAACACCATGTCTCAAGCTTTAGAATGCAGGAAAACAGACTAATTTCAAGACAAGTTGATCAACAAAATTGATAACAAAGGACAACTTTCAGAAGTACAAGCAAAGCAAGTTGAGAAGGGAGAGGAAAAAATAATAATAATAAATAAATCCGCTTTTAGAAGTACAAGCATATCAATCCGACTTATTTCCAATTTAACAAATCAACTCACCTATTCCCCAAATGCAGATCGATCTTTTCGTCTACACTTGAAGAAGTAGTTTGATATCCATGCTTGCCTAAATTAATTCTGAAATCGGTACTTCTCTGCTTCTCCAGCCTGCTCAATATACCCTCTACTCCAGTATCTTCCTCTGCTGAACTTTCTCTGAGCCAAGAAAGAAAACTTCTCACTAATCACTCTTCCAATTAATAAAAATAAATAAGCAAATAATAAAAATTGTTAAGGAAACATGTCGCTGGTAAGATTTTGAAGAAAGAAGATACATAAAATAAAATTTTAAATAAAAATGCCCATTAACTGCAAGAGGATCCATCGGTCAAAGTTTAAATAATTGATTCCATAACCCATTTTTTCCCTCCATATTTGACTACAGAGTTCTCATATCGCAAGAATCAAAAATGTTCAGCTAATCGGGTTGAATAGCAAAAAAGTAACAAAAGGATAATAGTAAGTCAACTAAATATCTATAGAAACCAAAGATACGTAGAAGATATCCAGTGTGGGAGTTGGTATCAAGCTTTCCCCGCCCAGAGAAAAGCATGAATTGAATGCAGCACATATCTAGAGAGTTAGCAGAAGAAAAATCTCACAGTGGTCTACCAGACGAGGAAGCCAGTTGCAACGAATTAGAGGAGTCAGAAGATAATCTCTTTCCATTTTCATTCAAAGAATTATTATTTATTTCTTTACTTCTCTGTATGTTCCTGCTAGGCTCTTCAATATCAAAATCCACAGCTTCCTTTACATTCTGCCCCCCAAGTTCGTCGTTTTCATTCTCCCAACCAAGTGAAAACCACCCACCTCTCTTTTTGATTGCCTCCACCAAATCCTTTCTACCAGCTCTCACCAGCTCTTCCTTTGTCGGAAACATTGTTGGCTTCCTAGATTTCTCCATAAACTCCATAATTTCAGCCTCCAATTCTCCGTCACTCTCAATCTGTTTACACCCGCAGAACAGAGAACTATAATTATTATCCTCAAAATTCCTCGGACTTTTCACTAAAAGAAGCCTGTGCGAAAGGCTAAAGATCGTGGCTTTTTTATAATTTCGAGCCCCCTTTTTGGCACCAAGCACACAGACTAGAGAAGGGAACAGTCTATTATTCAAATGCAATAACCGGTTGTGAAATTGGGGCATATGGGTTTGAGTTGCAATGAGTGTAACCATCGTTCAGGCATTTCGTCAAGCACTTGGAGGTGGGTTTCTTCTCTTAATTATTATAAACAACCAGTAATAAGAGCACAGGTGCGGAAAGGAAAGGAAAGGAGGGAGGTGGGGGTAATGAAGCAACCAACAATGCACCTCACACTGTCACACTCACAGAGTACCGAACACCGCAGCGGGCATTCACACAGTGAAGTGATTAAGGCCTCTGGGATAGAATCAAAAGGTCCCTTTTAGAGTTGTGGATAAAACAAAGCGTATTTAATGAGAAGCCAATATAAAAAGACTATTATACCTCTTTGGGCTAGTAGAAATCTCAAATTAGTAGCATAGTTCGGACTTCTAGGAAATAATAATACTAGTACTTAATAAATTAGGGATAGCAATTAATTAATTAATAAAAGAAAAATAATATTCTTTCCGTCCCAATTATATAGTTATGTTACCTTTTTTAGATGTTTCAATTAAAAAGTCATATTTCTATATTTGGTATTAATTTTTGTTATCATTTACAAATATACCCTTAACTAACTTTGAGAAAAAATAACAAAATTTAAATTTGTCAACCCTTGGAACATGCTTAGAATTAAATATGAGCCTTTTGGGAAATGGGAAGAATTAGGATTCTTTCATTGGTATTATGGATACATGAGAAGTCCTCAATGTATCGTCTCATTATTTAAAATTGTTACTTCAACATTTGAAATATTGGAGCATGAGTAGTGTGGAGAAAAACCCATGCAAATAATGTACATGTGTAAAATGTCATTTTAGCAGGGAAAAAACCTAAATGCCCTTCATTGAGTTTGTTCCGGTTTTCCCTTACACACTATTTAGAAATAGGTTTTTCTCCTAGTTTTTCCCTTGGCTTTTTCCTTTTGATTTTTCCCTCAACATTAATCTTACTACTATTATTTAACATTTTACATTTAATTATTACAACCAACACGCATTAAATATTATAAGAATATTATTTGTATATTTCAAATTTCCAATATCATTCTTAATCTGTGTGTAATACTAAAATAAACTATATAATTGAGATGGGGGAGTAGTATATCTTTGGGACTTCTAGTTTTTCCCCTCCATTATTCTCGCAAATTTTAATAATAATAAAATATGAAATTAAAGAAACTAAAAACAATAACAAGATATATCACATATTTTGATAAAATCTTTTAGTGATAAAAAATTATAAAAACTAATAAAGATCTCAACGTATTAGAAGAGTGAGAAAATTTTCAATTCTTGGTTAACGATGAGAATGAAGCATACAGGCACCTTTATTTATAGATCAATGAGGAGACAAAATTGTCACAAAAATTTGTTATTATTATATCATAATATAATTTACTACTTGAAAAACCATTTGCAGTTAGCATTCACAGACCACTTGCATTACATTTTTTTGATAATTCACTTGCACTTCTAACTTGATAATCCACTTGTATCACGGACTATTGATATATTACTATACCTCACTTGTATCTTGAATATGGTAAATCCATTATTATATCTAAATAGTCATCCATACACATTCAACTTGATTGAATAAGTTGGTGAATTCATAAAATTTACATTTATTTTATATTATGTATGTATATGTGTTCATTATTTTTAAATTAATCTATTTATATGATCCTAAATGAAGAGTAGTCTAATAGTGGTTTCCAGTCTTAATAATTGATGTCATGATGACATCAGCTTTCCCCCCTTTCCTTAAAGCGTGTTTTGTAAGCGTAGTTTCTTAATATTTTCACTTTGAAGACATTTTCAATCGGGTGATACAGCGACAACAGACGATCCGGCAGTGGCTGAGCTGGGAGCAACCGGATCTATTTGCTTTTCTGTTCATCGTCGCCGCCCCTTCTCCTTTTTGCTTCTTCGTCTGCCGCCGTCACCGCTGGGGCAACATAAGGTGATCCGGCAGAGACACGCTAGTGGCTTGAAGGATATGCATGTACGCACACGCCCCTTCGAAGGTGTCTCCTAATCTTCATCACTCTTTTCCCTTATTTCACGAGCTCAGTTTCAATTTTTTTCGTTTTCTGTAACTTCTTAATTCCGCCATCCGTGTTTGTTGTGACTGACGATGCAAATTTGTGGGCAGGATTTCAAATTTGAATCTGGGGTCCAAATTTGTTGAGATAAGGTGTCAAATTCTGTCATTGTATTGGAGTTGAGAAAGAAATGAACTGAAGATGGCCATACTATAATTCATGATAGTGAGCCCATTCGACTAGATAAGTTTTATTCATCTTCATAGCCTGGCTTTGGAAAGATATAAAGCTGTCAATGAAAATCCCTACATTGTTTTTGGTTTTTTTTGCATAGGAGTGGCGGTTTTAATCATTCTGGCATTTGGACTCAAGAAATAAACTCATAAAGGTATTTAGAAACCCAAACTCCATTTTTATAACTATTTATCCTATTATTTCTGTTTCCTTTTGAAACCATTAACAAAAGTTGTACAAGATGATGCTTAAGTTGAGGAGAATTTCCAGGTTATTTGTCATAAACAAGATAACTATTTTATCTTATCTTGACCTTTTTTATTAGTGCAATTTTCATGCTTCTATTTGGGCAAATTTTGACTTCATGTGCAGGAGAGGAGCCAGAATTTTGATCCAATGGGTGTGGATTTTTGTAGAAATTTTTTGTTTTTTATTATTCTTTAACAAGTAATTCCATCACTATGATATGACACTTCGTGAGCTTATACCCGAGTAGTTTTATACTAATATATTGATTTTCACACTTTATGAACTTACACATGAATAGTTTTATAAATACTACTGTCAAAGTTGAATATACTAAATCAGATTCTACGGAAATAATTCCACACAAATTATTATATTTTACATATCAACTATTTGTTAATAATTTTTTTCAGCCTGTTTTTCCCATGTATGCGTTCTTTTCCCAGGATAAAATTAAGTATTTTTAATTTTATCATACAATGTGTCCATACCACTTGGTCAATACGTATGTGGACATATGCAAATTGTTTGATGTCATTTTGTATCATTTTCTTGAGTTTAATTTCAAGAAAATAAAAATACCTACTAGAAAGATGCTCTGAAATGTGTCAAGAGAGATAACAGAGGATACATTTCTTTTGTTTCTTTTCATCCTCCTTTATTGTAGTTTTGGGCTTTCTTAGTAGCAGAAAATTGAAGCTTAATAGTTACAAAAGATCTGCGCTTTTTTATAAGCAAATAGTAGGACATTGTTGTATGGTCTCTTTTCTCATTTTTTTTCTTCATGTGATCTATTGAAGCCTTCAATTTCATTTGATTTTTTTTTTTTTTATTTTTTATTTTTTATACTTGGGTGTACTTGGGATTAAAACTCTAAGGTGGTTGAACCATGCTACTGAAAATATTTTGGTTCTTCATATGGAAGTTATGATTTCTCTAAACAAGGGAAGGGGATCTGCTGTAGCAGAGTGCAGTAGTTATACCTAATTCGGGTACGAGTTTATTAACCAGGCATCTATTTCACAAAGAAGAAAATAAAGAACTTTTATATGTTATCTAGAGGCTCTTCTGATAAGCATCAGATGATAGGCTGAGCACTCTTCTATCTTAAGTTTGATTACTTAAGAATTTTGCTGACACGGCAAATTATGTTGTTTAGAAATTATAGGAATATATATTTTTGGGGTCGTAAAATTTTAATTTTTTTATTTAATTCAGGTGCAGTGAGGGGCAAATGGAGAAGTATGAGATCCACTTGCTGGATTTGTTCCATGTTTTCTAATTTGTGTGTAGTTCTAGGAAGTCACTTACGGCATATTATTGTCAGGTCAAGGATAAGAGTTGTAATTTATTTTCCTCATTTAGCAAATTTATTGTTCGACTTCCGGGACGAGACTCATATGATAATGTAATTCCTATTTTGACATATTTATTCTACCGTGATTGAACACTTTGTAATTCTCAATCAATGGTGATTTTATTATCTGTAAATAGTTTAGAACGATGTGCTTAAAATTGCTCTAAACTTTATAGATGAGTGCTTCAGTTCATGTACCTAAAACAGTTTCATGTTTTCCAGTTTTTAGTCTATGAATAGGTATGGTATTGATTCTTTTTATCAGATGTTGTTCACCGTATTGTATGTGCGTAAGTCTATGAATAGGTATGGTATTGGTTCTTTTTATTAGATGTTGTTCACCGTAATTACTTGCTATATCTTTGAAAATTATCAATGCAATATAAGTTTCTGTCAAATTTTGTTTTACTCTCACCGTTTCTCCATCGATTATCATCATTAATTAGAGTTCCACTACTTAATTGGTTTGAATTAATTTTGTTATATTAATTCGCATGAGTTAATAATTTGATAGAGTCGGTGCTTTGTATTTTGAAATTATCATTTACTTTATGGCATTGTTTTAAGAGTTTCAATATATCCTCGATCTCTGGATAATTTATTTACCACTGGACTAATTGAACATGTAATTTAGTGATTGTGTTGTTAATTTAATTTCCTTTTATTCTTTCTTCAGCTGTACTATTGAAGTGTGGACATTTTCATTGGATGTATGTGTTTTATTTAATGATTTTCGTGAAATATGTGCTAAACTATTAGGCTATATATATATATTGTTTTTTTTTGAGCAAACTATTAGGCTATATTTATAATAATAAAATTTGAAGTTTTGTGTTATGATGTAAGAAAATATATAGTGCGATTATATAGAATAAATGTGTTTGTTATGTAAGAGAGTATAACTTTTCTCATATCTCACGTACACATAATTTCATGTTAACAAGTTCTACATTTCCTCAAGTGATTATAAGGAGCATGTATAAAAGTTTATATTAGATGCATACTATGAGTTAATAATAATTTGTTTTCATAATATTTGTGTAATATGTTAACTTTGTCTCATTTTCCCAATATTTATTATTATTGTCCTTACAAATATATATATATATATATTTTTTGTTTATTATTTATTGGGTACACTTCAGTGTAATTACTATGTCTGTTGATTCAGTTAAATCGATATTTGTATTTAGTTATAATGTTCTATTTAATTAACATATTGTTGTATTCCACCCATGTAACGCACGGGTGGGGATACTAGTTAAATAAGAAAATTAGATATTGAACACCCACACAACTTCAAACATGCACTCCGATTGAAGTCTAAGCTCTTTCTAATTATGAACGTATCAAGATTTTTATTATTTGCAAGGATATGACTCAGAGATTTAAAAAGTTTCAATTAAATACATGCAAAATTTAAAAACTATTCAAAAGTGTTTAGAAGTTGAAATTAAATTAAAAAAAAAAAAACCTCGCGTGGTAACACCTCTTAAGTAATTTATTTTACAATGTAAAATAAATTATAGGAGTTTGAATTTTCATTTTAAATTGTTCACCCTAGTTCATCAATCATGAATCACATGTTTCACTAGCTAGTACTACTACTTGAACGTCAAATAGACTGGTGCTCGAATTGCACTAAATAAACGTTACAGAGACATGAAATCAATTAAAAGTCAATCTCACGTCTCAAAGAATCACAACTTCAAACAACCAACTTTTCTTCATCCAATCCAGGCACCACCACATCTTCCCCCATCATTCCACTGTATTTCTTCCCAACAGGAGCTCCAGCTTGTGCAAACAATTCCACCACTGCAGGCAACTTTCTGTAGTACCTTTTCAAAGCATCTACCAGCAATTTATCTTGCAAATTGGGGACATGCCAAACATTCACCGGTGGAATAAGATCATCGATATCCGCCTCCTGCCAAGCATGTTGTCCATCGCGCATTTGGTGATTGAATGCCTGGCATTGCCTCATTCTGTGCCCTTTAGGACCGACTTGGACTTCAGAACAATATCCGCATGTTTGAACACCATACTTCTGCATAAGTTCTATGGCCCCAGACCTCATTCTTTCCCATGCTGCCATCCCTCGAACAGCGTTACCTGCACATTTGCCCATGAATTAACAATTTCATTGGAGGTGAATGAGAAAAAGGAGATTTAACGGGCTATAATGTTACCCAGCTCAGAATATTGTTTGAAGGAATCATACAATAAAAGAAAGATGAAACAGATTTTGCCCACCCTAAAATAAAAATATATGCACTTAAAAGGATTTTTCTGTACCATGCCCTTTGTTCAAGTTGTGGAGTTAGTTAATCAAACAGTGGGGGTACTGGAGTGCCTAAACTTAAAAAGGAAAAATTAAGTTTGATTGCTAGCTTAAATGAATTCCTATTGAAAGGATAATGGCATAAGGCTGACCTTTAAGATCACTACAAGGCGCATTTGAAGGTTTTCCACAGTCATTTGACCTCTGCACCATCTCCCAAAAGCCGAAGGCATTTATGCTCTTTTTAGATAAATCATTTTTGGGGAACTTCTTTTCAAAATCTATTATCCTACCGGCAATGCGGTAAACAGGGAATTCTCTCCTTCGTGTTGGATACTCAGGAATGTCCACACCTGCCTGAATGCACAATTCCAAAGTGGCTGGAATCCGATCAACTTCTAGCCGTTCTTTGTGGGAGACAGCTCTCCCCAACCTATCATACAGATGAAAAGATTCCACAACAGGCAATACATGCTCTATACCACCGCTCTCCCAAGTGTGCTCTTTGTTTCTCTTACTACCACTGACATTACATGTTCTGATCTTATGTGGCGAATCGCCTATATGAACTTCTCCACAAATTCTGCGAGAAACAAAAGGGGTCCACATTCAAACCAAGCTGAAAAAACATTCTTTTAAATGACGACCATTTCAACATTCTCAAACTGAAGTTCACAAAACGGTGACTATTTCAAGAAACAACACACGTTAAAAGGTCTCTCAGTTATGTATTTTCCATGAACATTTCTTGCACCAGAAATAAAAGAGGCAGGCAACGATTTCCATTAGATGTGGGATAAACAAATTCAATTCGAGTTCTACATAAAACTACCACATGCAAAGGGCAGCTCTAATAAATCTCCCCTTGCAGAGTGGAATTAACACTGGGCAACCAAAGTAATAGCGTCGAATGTAATAACATTAATCTAGGAATGTAATTCATGATACTTTCGAGGCAAAATCTATGTTTACCTGCAAGAATAAATAGGAATGCTATCAGCAGCTCCGGAAATGCAAGTAAATAATTCACTTCTGGCTGCTAAAACTTCATGAGCAATGGGTATTAATTCTTTTACCAACAGCCCATCTTCTGGAGGACTTAGAGTGACCTCTTTAATCACTGTTCTCTCTTTCTTTCCCAGTTTAGCTTTATGCTTCACTTCATTAATATCAGTCACCCATGGCTTTCTATCAGACTTGCTTAACCCACTTGATGGCATGTGACCCAACCCAGTTGAGTATAATGCACAAGGGTAGTTTTTTAAATTGTTAGCAGCTGAATTCTTCATCTCGTAACATTTGGAGATTATCTGATTGAAGTGCAAGAGGGTTCGAGCTCCTCTTGGGAACATTACTAGGATTGGTATGCTCAAAATCTGAAAGTTCCGGTTTGAATTGCCTATTGCTTATTTCGGCCACCAATTCTTTGTCACGTTCACTCTGTTTACAGCCACTCAACCAAGAAGTACAAGTACTATTCTCAAAATCCCCAGGCCTCTTCACTACAAGAAACCTGTGCCAACGGCTACAGATTGCGGCTTTTTTATAATTTCAAGCCCCCTTTTTGACAGCAAACACATAAACTAGAGAAGGGACCCGTCGACCATTCAAATGCGATAACTGGTCGTCAATTTGGGGTATCCAGGTTTTGGGTTGCAATGACTGCAACCATCGTTCAGGCATTTCGTCAAATACATAGTGATGGGTCTCTTCTCTTAATTACAAACAACTGGTAAAGTAAAGAGCTGATGGAAACTCACAGGCAGACAGAAATTTTTACAATTATTTACTTCCAAACTAAAACCCTGAATAATCCACACTTCATGTTAGTAAATTTCTAGGTTTCAGTTTCTTCTTAGATTATGATTTGAGTTTTAGGGTTCTCCAAAAACTGGGGCAGAAGTGAAGCAGAATGTTGGCAGAAAGTGAAGTAAAAATTGTAGCTTTTGGATGAGTACCCGTAGAAGCTGAACGAATAAAGGAGAACGAAAAGCACGACGAAACCAGAACAAGAAACGAAGAAAGAAAGCGGGGAAAAATGCAAAAGATGCATCGTATAATTGGAAAAAAGGGGGTAAAAGGAGAAAAAAAAAAAAAAAAAAGAAAAAAAATGAACGGAAATCTGGCCACGTGTACCATATATCAACACGTAACTATAAATCCGAGGTTTACTAAACCCCTAACAGAACCCAGAGATTCACACCGCGTGACTCAAAAATGGACTCACCATCACCACCATCATTTTCATCATCAGTTTCGCCGGCGCAGCTGGCAGTTGCGGCGTTGTTTGGCGCTTCGGTAATGGCAATATCCGCCTTCTACATCCACAAGCGAAGTGTCGATCAAGTCCTCGATCGGCTCCTCAACCTCCGGCGCCACCAATACATTTCCGAGTCCGATGGTGAGGATTCCGAGTTCGCGGAGAGGAAGATGAATGTAAATACATCGAGGTGTAAAGATAAATTGTTAAGGTCATTTGATAAAATTGATGCTGATAACGATAGTAAGGAAGAGGGAGAGGTGAGGAATCATCTTGGATCACGTTTCATGGCTAATGCGATGGTTATGAAGAACGGGAGGATTAATGAGGAAGTGGATGGTAATGTGCAATCGGAGGAAGTGAATTCTTTTGATAACATTGATGTGATTCCTTCTAATTTACCTCCACTTCGGACTGATCAAAAGGATGGTAAATTTTCTTTCTTTCGAAAATCTCCGTGACTGACGGATTCTAGATTGGAAACCAAGTTTCTTATGCATTTCTTATGATAGAAATAATGTATGATTGCTGTGCGGTTAATTGAAGTCTTCATTATGCTTCAATGTTTTGAACTCTGTGTTTATATCCTAAGATCTAAAAATGATTCCATATGTTTATAGAACCGGGAAATGTTTTGTCTTTTGACCTACATGAACTGTTATCATGTGTTGAATGCGTGCCCAAAATAGAATACAAAATAAGAAAAAAGAATCGTATTTCAGAATAAGAATACAATAAGATCATTCAAGATTCGTATAATCAAGCAAAAAGTAGTTGTTTTGTAAACATGCAAAAGTAGTCTTTTGTGTAATCTAGTTAAAATTTGTGATTTTGAAGCTTTACTCAAAATTTTCATGGTTGTACATTTTCTTTTTGCCTCTTCACAAATGTGGAGATACTTGTATGATCAGTGGTTTTTCCTTTTCTGTAGGTGAGGATCCGTACATGAGCAGTCGCGATCCAGAAATGATGTTTGGATCATCAGCTAGACTGGTGACTCCACAGTCCTCAGCAGGTTATGCATTTGAGGATACAGGAGATTCTGATGAGGAAGAGACTGAGCTTGCAACTGGAGAGAACTGTGTTGCATCGTACCAAAATGTAAAACTAAAATTTAAAAGAAAAAGAAAATAAAATATAAAAAATGATTTGCTTGTTGAATTCATTTTTAGTAATTCATTTTCTGGGCATCTGAAGTTACTCTTTTAGCTTCCTTTTTTCTTAATTTATACTTTTCATTTTTATATTTTAGCAAATGTGTTTGCATTCTTTTCTGGCCTTAATTGCCACATGCTTGTCTAATGCAATTATTGACCTCATTCAACATTATGCTACCATCTTTCTATATTTCAGCTTCATTGGTTTAAATCTTTAACTTGAAAGCCACTTATCTTCCTCCCCAACTGAAGCTGCACTCCGTACCATCATTTTCAACAGAAAAAATTCTTCTTGTGTTACATCTTATTAACCAAATCACGCTACATCAACCTGTATTTTCTCTGTCTGTATACACCTTGTTTTTGGAATGACGTCTATTCCAATTTATGTCACCAGTTCTTTTTGAGACCATTTACAGTTTTAGTTTGCTGTCAAATTTTGAGCTTTAATGTCATTGTATTTCTCAATTTGAAAAATGAAAAGCCATTGTGTTTATCAACTTGTGAAAAGTGAAACTAATATCTTCCAATTGCTAGCTCAAAAATATGCATCTTATTTTCTTTTGTTTCTATTTTGGGATTTATGTATGGAGTATTGTTATTACTTTTGAGAAGCACTGGGAATATCATCTATAAAGAATTGTGTTTGAATTCGTTATTCTTTTCTGTCACGTTGCAGGATTCAGATCCAACAAATCAAATTATGCCCAGCATTCCAATAAAAGCAGAAAGCAATACTATTGTTCAAATTCAACATCCTGAAGCAAAGCTTAATATAGATCAACATGTTAGAAAAGCAAATACAGTTTTAGTGCACACTGCTGGCAATGATCCCATTTTTTCCAACATCTTGCCACTGACGACTGTATTGCATGGTATTCTGACCTTCCTGAACCTATAGAGTTCTGGCAGATATGTTTTGTCTGGTCATTGTTACTTTTAGATTTTCATTTACCTTTCTCCTCTCAAACCATAGATTGGATGATTTTCTAGCTGTGTTTCCCTTCGAAACCAGGACATTGGTTACGAGAACTGCAAAATCAATTCCTTGAATTTGAGCCTTAAGTTAAGGGGTTTCTAGTCTGCTTCTGATGTTTTACATATAACTAGGTTATTCTCTAATAATTGTCAAAATATTTGAAATCAGACTCAATGAATGTTGAAGAACAAGAAGTCCTCAAGATGATTCGTGAATGTTTAGATTTGAGGGAAAAGTATGTTTTCAGGGAAAATATTGAACCATGGATGAAGAACGCAGCCAAATTGAGCAAATCAAATGTCAATGGCGATCCATTTCGTTTTGTCCCTGTTGCAGCATCTTCTGTGAGTTGTCATTTCCCACTCAACTGCATAGAAAAATTGTCAAGCCATTTATATATTTTAGGCCCCATTATCTGATATCATTTATATGAGCTGCAAGCAGCACTATTTCAGAATGGAAGATGGCGTGGTGCATATTTATACAAGTGAAAAGGGTAAGCTTTGAAGACTTGTAGCATTATATATATTACTATTTTATAGGCATCCTGGCATTTCACGACAACATTGATATGTCAATTAATTTTTCTTTGAAAAATTCTAGATACTGAAGAACTTTTTTCTGTTGCGAGTTCAACAAGATTCTTTACGGATATGCACCATCTACTGAAAGTTATGTCTGTTGGAAATGTTCGGTCTACGTGCCACAACCGATTAAGATTTCTTGAGGAGGTACTGCTCTTATCTGCTCTTTTTGTAGGGTCTCCACTTCTATACTCCACTCATTAACTTATATGAAATTACCATGCAGAAGTTCCGCCTTCATTTGCTTGTGAATGCAGATAGAGAGTTTGTGGCTCAAAAGAGTGCACCCCATCGTGATTTCTACAATATCCGGAAAGTCGACACTCATGTCACCATTCTGCCTGCATGAAACAGAAGCATCTTCTCAAGTTCATCAAGTCAAAATTAAGAAAAGAACCTGATGAGGTATTCAGCATGATGCTTTTTTCAAAAATTCCACTCTCTTCAACTGCTGCATATATCTTTAGCTCACAATTACAATTGTATTATTAGTAAGTTTCCTCTTACCGATTTTCTGGAATGATGCAATCCGCATAATGGTGCAGGTTGTTATATACCGCGATGGACAATATCTTACGCTGAAAGAAGTCTTTGACAGTCTAGACTTAACGGGGTTTGCATTAATATATCTGATTTTGTATTTTTCCCTTAAGGACAGTTCATTTTTAGTTCTTCTCAAGAGCACATTTGTATGTGATCCCATTGCAGGTATGACCTTAATGTGGATTTGTTGGATGTTCATGCTGATAAGAGTACCTTCCATCGATTTGACAAATTTAATCTCAAGTATAATCCTTGTGGACAGAGTAGGCTTAGAGAGATCTTTCTAAAACAGGATAACCTCATCCAAGGTCTGTTTATAAGGAAAATGCATTCACTATTACCTTGAGAGTTACAAAACCGTTATTCTTAATCCACAAAATTTATGAGAAAATGACTAACAAATCTCAAACAAATAAAGATTAAGATACCCAGAATTAGGACAATGCTACAAATCCACCACATCACATGTCCACCCCCCCCATTGAGTTGCTTATGTATCACGATAATTTTGCGATAATTTGTTTCTAATTTATCGCGATACATAAATAATTCAATGGGGGTGGATGTGGGGTGGACGTGAGATGAGGTAGATGTTTAGCATTATCCATATAATTAACATGTAGTCCTGACTTTTAATTGCTTATTTTTAGGAAAATGGTGTAATTGTTGTTTTTCCTCTTTTCTTCTATTTGTGTTTCATTCACGAGTTATTGATCACTTGCATTTACTTAATTTCAACGGTTCATCTTCTGATGAATTAGTTCAAAAAATGTGTATCCTATTTTCATTTTGTCTTTCCATTATTTTAGGACGTTTCCTAGCTGAAGTGACTAAACAGGTTCTTTCAGATCTTGAAGCAAGTAAATATCAGGTAGGTTCCTAGTTTTTTGCATCTTTCAGGAGTGTATTCCTTTACTCTGTTCACATCTTTGAAGTTTCACTCATTTTTTTTCTCTTTTTTTTCTTTTTCTTTTCTTTTCTTTTCTTTTTTTTTTTAAGGAATAATACAATCTTACTAATTATTTGTACTTATGAAAGATATCCAATCCCAAAAGCTTTTTAGGCATGGGGTTTTCTTTTCCTTGAGGCTCTTATAAGTTATACCATTTTGGAGCCTTTGGTGGGCCCCCCAGGATAAGGCATTTGGTCTATATGAAAAATTTCAAAACTTATCACCTTTTTTTAATTTCAACTAGAAGATGGAAGATGTCTCTTTCTTCTGCACCAAGATGAACAGTGGAAATCAATTTGCATAACATGCTATCATATAAGTCATATCTGAATCATAAGAGTGAATCACTTATCTGGCATCCTAAATAGAAGACATTAATGGCTAAGCTTCTCCACGAAGGATGTTTGTTGGAGTCAAATACCGCTGAATTGGTGATTTTTCTGTCTGCCGCATTTGTTCTTCAACGAGAGGGCATACAACTTGCTGCTTAAAGGAGTAACTGATTTAACATGTATATGTTGATTGGCCCAGAAATTAGAAAAAGAAAAAGAAAAAATGGGGAAAGAAAGAGAAAAGAAAAAAGAAAAAGGCCATGCCTTGATACTCATACAAGACCAGCGCGGAAATGGCTTTGTAAATTGGCTCTTTGTAAGTGTCAAGAGCGTGTGCTAGAGCAAAAATCATGAATAAATAGATACGCAGATCATGCAATCGCTGTTCTAAACCAAATAATTCATATGCTTTCTGGATTGATGGATCTTGCAATCAGCTGCTGTTGACTTGTATGTTCTCCCAATATTTGGGAAATATCAGAAACGCTTATAACTTTACATCACACCTTTCTGTTTATTATTCTTTATGTGATATAGTCTCCTTTTTGGATAGAGACATTTATCATATTTACCACAATAATTTGGCTAATGATTATTAAGTGAAAATTCTTCATTATTTGGACTGAATTATTTGTTTACGATGTCCATAATATAATTGAAGCAGCATGTTGATCAGATGCCCATTTTCAATCAGGTTGAAATTACTGTGCCTACTAGCTCAGGCATCTTGACAAGATTACTTGTGTACATAACCTCATATATTATTATTTTTATCCACATTATCATTATTGTCATCATCTATACTATTTTTATGTATTTATTCATTTATTTATTTGTTATTATTATTTTTTAATTTTTTGCAACTTTTCATTAGAGATATAGTAAACTCGAATACCTTAGGACTTACGAGCTTTCCTGATAGAAAATTACATGAATGAACCTTTTTTAGCAATTTAGTTCTTACTTTATGATCTTAAACAACTAATACATCTATGTGGCGTGGAAGTTGGAACTTGTTTTAGGCTGTAATCAAATGTATAGATTTATTATGTTGATGATTTTATCATTTACGTTGTATAATTTGCCAGAAATTCTAATCTCATCACACTCCTTTCAGATGGCTGAGTATAGGATTTCAATTTACGGAAGGAAAAAAGATGAATGGGATCAGCTGGCAAGTTGGTTTGTTAACAACGCAATTTATAGCAACAATGCTGTTTGGTTGATTCAGGTGACTTGGAATGATATTCTTGGTCTGTTTGTATATGATTTCTGGCTAACAATAATTCCATTGGTATTTTTTGATAGTTCACATTGCAATTTTTCCCTTATCTCTTGTATCTTTATGTGAATGCAATTTCAATAGACCATGTGCCAGAAACCACACATGAACATTACAATCATTTGTGGTTGCTAACCGTTTTACTGCATTACCTTTAATAACTAAGATTTCTTTATTGAGAGCCTTGCATTATGTAGTAGGCAGGATAATGAAGCCCATCATGGAGATGCATCTTCTTGATGGCAGATATTTTGTGGTCCTATAAGTGAAATTTCTATGATAAGGTACCAAGGGTCACTTAATATGCAACTGATGCAACATGGAAAGTTTATTCTAGCATTGTTCGGCATCAGCAAGTCCATTAAACTTGAGTGAAATATAGCATGGTCTGCTTTGGCTGCAGCAGTTATCCATTTTGTTCTCTGAGTTGTGCTATAACCAATTCTAGACTATTCTATGGCTTGCAATCTCATCTATCGTTCTATAAGTTGATCCTTTAGATGAAATGTGAATCTGAAAACGAAATTGAAATTCTGCAGCTGCCAAGGTTATACAACGTCTACAGGAGTATGGGAACTGTAACATCTTTTCAGAACATATTAGATAATGTCTTCATTCCGCTATTCGAAGTCACTGTGCTTCCGATCTCCCTCAACTACATGTATTTCTATTGCAGGTCTCTTTTAAACCTCAATTCTAAGCATCTTAATCGTCATCTATTTGATACTTTTCTCTCATTTTCTCAATGACATTTTTTGTGCTTGAGTACACAACATAGTCTGAAATCAGTTCAGTATTAAGATCGGAAGATCTAAACTAACTAGATTTGCGCTCTTTCTGAGTTGAGGAATGCTAAGATAATTCTTACTTTTGCACCCTCCTCCTTGTGAAGCTTCTTGCGGGTGTTACTCTAATTCTCTTAATGTTTCTTCGGTTTTTTGGTGCTTTAAAATACCATTTATGTTTTTCTACCTATTTTCCAGACTCTGTAAATTTTGCTGAGATATTTGTCTGGAGAGCTTAGTGACAATGTTAGCATATCATTTTAGATAACAGGTCAAACTTGAGATGAGTCTATTAAATCAATCTAGAGCAAAAATTTATTAGTTTACCATTAATTTTTTTGTGTGATTTTCTTTTCTTCCTATGTTAATGCTAGCTGAAGATAAATTGTCTGCTCAGTCAAGATTAAACATCTGCAGAATTTTTAATATATTCTAAAGAAATGTGCTTGATTTTGCTTTTATTTCCATTTACATGTAGTTTTTTGGTGTCTTTTCTCCCATTTTGACGGGAAAGATGTCAGTTTTCTTGCTCAGCTCTGCAAACCATTATATGTACACCTCTCCTTTTCTTGGATGCCTGATTGTGGTATTTTCAATACAGGTTGTAGGTTTTGACATGGTGGATGATGAAAGTAAACCAGAGAGAAGGCCTACAAAGCATATGGCGAGACCATCTGAATGGACAAATGAGTTCAATCCTGCATTTTCATACTATGCTTACTACTGCTATGCTAACTTGTATACACTCAACAAGGCCAGTATGGTTCCCAAGTCAAATTAGAACTGAATAAAAAATTTGTAACACAGACATTGAAATATGAGTGGCTTTGTGATTATTGAATATCATTTCTGGTAATGCATCTAGAAAAGGGCAGTTTTCAGACGGGGAAAATAACATTTGAGCTTTATATTTCTGCATTTCAGCTTACTGTTAAAATGATTCTCATCTTGAATAAATTAAATCCATGTCTCACGTTCTTCATTTCCTTGTCAGCTTCGTGAATCCAAAGGGTTGCCAACAATCAGATTTCGTCCTCATTGTGGGGAGGTATGTTCTGATAAATCCTTCTACCACATCTCAACTTTTGTCTTTGCTGGGGTCCAGAATATAATCAAAGCACATTTATCTTAATGTAGGCTGGCGACATTGACCATTTGGCTGCTGGATTTCTTTTGTGTCACAATATATCACACGGGATCAATTTGCGGAAATCCCCAGTCCTGCAGTATCTATACTACCTTGCTCAGGTTCTTTACTTGATTCGATCTTACTTTCTTCCCGGCTGACACAGATATTACCCATTTTAACAGAGAGTATGTGGCATAGAAGCAACGAGTGTCATGTTACCATCACCATGCTTTTTTAATTTGAATAGTCCACATAATTCATAAACTCAGCTGTGGCATAGAGAATGCTGCGTTTTAAGCTCTAAAGTTTATCCAATAATTACATATGCGCAAGTTTATCCCAATTGTATGATGACAATGTGTCAACAAGGTTTGTTTCATCCATGTGATTGAATCTCATTGTGTCTTCTATTCGTTTTTCTTGATTTTGCTTTTTGAATCTTAAGATGTCGTTGGCAACTAATATTGATTTTCAGATTGGTTTGGCAATGTCTCCACTGAGCAACAACTCACTTTTCTTGGATTATCATCGCAATCCATTTCCCATGTTCTTCCAGCGTGGCCTGAATGTGTCACTATCAACTGATGATCCCCTGCAAATTCATTTGACAAAAGAGCCTCTGGTGGAAGAATACAGTGTAGCAGCCAAGGTTTGTTCTTTCCTTCTCCCTTATTTTTTTGAACACTTATCAATGCTGCCTGCATGTGTATTTTTATGAACTTATTTTGAATCAGGTTTGGAAGCTTAGTTCATGTGACCTTTGTGAGATAGCGAGAAATTCTGTTTATCAGTCTGGATTCTCTCATGCTGCGAAGGTAATGCAAATTTAATACATGATAGTGAAATTAATGCTAAATTTTGTGATTCTTATGTGTACTTCTGCCAACCTACTTTTACTCCAAACAGATTATAGGATGTAATTTGGCATATAATCTGTAGTTGGAGTAAGATTGATGTAGGAACTTGATAGCCTATTTGCATGTCCCTGCGAAACTTGAAATTGTGTAATGGGCAAAAGTTACAGATTACTAAGACCAAGTTCTGTGCCCAACTGTAAGATGGTTGAATACTCCACATGCAAAGTAACCCCTTCCATATATTTGTGGGGGTGGTTTATTAAGGGTCCATTTGCTTTCGAATGAGATATTGTGATATTTCTCGCCATTTTAACTACTGCTTTCTCGGTCATTTCCTGATGAATCAATTCATTTCCCATTTTTTGTACACAGTGAACCCTAGAGCTGCAATACATCTCTCATGCAGGATAGGAACTTCGAAAGAATAATAGAGTGAACATCTTTTCTCTAAATTGTTCTTTCTATTGACATCCACAATCTCATTTAGAATTACTTTAGCCTAGTAGTACTTACTTTGTTTTGCCATAAAATTCTGAAGTGTCAGATACCATATATATCATATGATAATTTCATACGCTAGAGATGTGAAGTACATTTGTGTTCTCTTCTACTTCTAGAGATCCTGAATTGATAAGTTTATAATAGATGGACTCTTCTTTTTTCACTCCATCATCTTATTTACATGCTAGTAGAGAAATTGCTTAAATGAAATTGGCTACATATGAATAAACAAGAGATTTTTGGGGACTTATCACTGGATCTGGTTTGCTTAATCTTTGCAGTTGCACTGGCTTGGAGATGAATACTATAATAGAGGTCCTGAAGGAAATGATATACACAAGACTAATGTACCCAACGTGCGTATCAAATTTAGACATGAGGTCAGCTTTCCTATGCATCTGTTTAATTTTTCCTCATGGAGGTTTTGGTGATCAAATATGAATGAGCCTGCTCTATACAAGCCATCTTTGATGAGTAAATTTCCAAATAAACGATGATCTTATTTCGAATTTATACACTTCTGGGTTCTACTTTACTCAATCAACTGTGAATTTTGCAGACATGGAAGGCAGAGATGCAGTATGTCTACGCTGGAACACCCAACCTTCCTGTGATGGTAGACCATTAAGGGGAATATATGGCAATGGCAGAAGAATCTTCATAGCTCAGTTTCTACTTCTCTGTTTTAAAAGAGTTGTCTTAAAATGCAAGCAAAGACATCCAAGATATTTTCTTTTACCGTTGAGATTTTATTAGAATAATGTTATTATTATCATCAGTTCATGTGGTGTGGTATGGATTGCGCTCTCCAATCCAATGCACTTTTTCCTAAATCCTAATTATAATTTTTGAGAGTAAAATGCTATCATTTCCCAACTTTTCTAGCTAACACTCCTGATGTATTGATTTTCTTGCCTAATGAAATTCTCTAATTTACTTGTAAATGTATTTACTTTATTTTGTTTATTACTTGCTTTTAACATAATTTTGGAGTATGAATACTGTAAAAATAGAATGTAGTAATGAGATAAAAATCGGGAAAAGTCCATGAGTCAAATTTGAAATTGCCAAAATTTTTTTAATAATAATAATAAATAAATAAAAATAAAAATAATGTGATCATTGAACATGCCTACGTTTTCAAAACTTTGTATTTTCCAACAGTGATAAAACCTTGTATTTTTAAACAAAAAATAAAAATAATTATATTTGATTACAAAAATAAATTGGTGGAATGAATATTCACTATATAATGCTAATGGTTATTAGTTATTACGTACCTGTTGAACTATAAAATGTATCTCATTAGACGACCTATATGTACATCAACAGATCTTTAAAAGAGGTTTGGACTCAAGAAAACAAGAGCAATGTGTTCAAAACTATCTGGAGTTTTCAATATAGGGAATACTTGATGTTTGTTTAATGTACATTAGTATTTTTTTTATTTAAATTTTGAGATTTTGATGATTAGGATTTAGGATGGCTTTTTTAATAATTTGGCAATGTTTAACAGTGATAGGACACAATGTAGGATTTCTGTAAGGCGTGTACAAATAATAACAAACCATAATGAGGTATTATTTCCTTAATTTGCTCAAAAAAGAGAATGTATGTCTGTCTCTTGTAGATTCCTCCTTCATCTTTTCCATTACTCTTTTAATCTTCTTCAAATCGCTTTTTCATTTCGATCCCTAATAACAAAAACCTAAACCTAAGGCTGAATTCATCGCAGAGAATCGACGGTATACCTAGTCTAGAAATTTGATGGAGTGATGTAATACATTACTGAGTTCACTAACTAAAGACTAAAGAGTAGCCACTTGCATTGATCAGTGACTCTTCATCATATAATTAACCCAGACAAGTATCTCCAGTCTCTCTACCATAAAACCTTACCCTGTCGGCCTACTCCCCCATTACTCAAACTTTTTCTCTCCGCAAAACCCTCGCAGAACGCCGTTCGCGGCGGCGCAAATCATCACGCCAATCGTGTTTCCGTTGTTTCTTAGTCTTATCAACAACCGGAATGGCTTTGGCGACGGCGGCATCGTCCTCATTATCCGAGTTGGCAACCGATGGACCTGTCCTCAACCTTATCAGCAAACGCCTTCGCGCCCTCCGGAAGAAGCAGAACCGGATACTCCAAATGGAAGAGTCGATGGCGCAAGGAAAAACGTTAAACAAGGAGCAAGAGGAAACACTTAAAACAAAACCCTTCGTCGTTGCCGGCATCGAAGAGCTCGAAAAGCTTCGCCAGCCACTTGCGGATGCTGTCGCCCAAGAAGTTTCCATCGCTTGCCAGAAACTGGCATCTGAAGCCCCATCCAAAGAAACCGCAGATGAGGGAACCCGTGAATCTGAGGTGGTGGCGGAGACCAAGGCGGCGGAAGAAGAGAATCAGAGTTCTGAAGACACTTCTGTAAATGTAATCTCCGATCTGATGAATTTGCTGTATTTTGGTAGTGTGTTTGATGTGAAGACTCTGATGAGG
>CAVNYN010226689.1:0-35135 GCA_963692815.1 Nyctanthes arbor-tristis
AGGCTCTTCCGATCTTGAAAACCCTTTAGCAATAATTGGGCTAAATTAGTGCATGTGCTTGGCCAAAAGAAATTTCAATCACGATGGGTAATAACCTGCAGTTCTCGACAGTTAATCTGTGTTTCTCTACAGATAGTCCCTACAATTCTATACAGTTTGGTAAAAAAATCTATACAATTTATTTGTATATCCTGACATTTAATAGCGATAATTCTCGACAGTTATCTGCATATCTATACAGTTAAACCATATATCTTGACAGTTAGAAACTTTAAATCTAGACAGTTTCGTTTCTCGACAGTTGAGACACCGCCGTCTGCGAGTGTAGGCCAAACACCTCAAGCGCCAACGAATTTCAGTTCCAGATTAGTGCGGCTAGCCTCGTCTCGGCATTATGAGTAACTTTCTCTTCTGCACCGACATCGAATTCCTGCCCGATCACTACATAACTGACGATGAACTTGTGATACAAGTCTTGATTTGAGCAACATCTGCATTCACGGGCAATTTGCGCATTGTTTAGCAGATGTTAAGGAAGATTTTGATGTGTTCAATTGCTTAGATTGGTGCTGGGATGAAAAGATCAAAGAATTGGGGCTTTTAAAATTAATATTAAAATTTTTATTTGGGATCAATTGTTTACATATGTTTAAAAAGTGGACATTTTTTAATTTGACATACTAGAAGTGATCATTTTTTACAATTTCCGCTTATTAAAAAAAATTACTAAATCAATGTTTTGGGGGGGGGGGCAAAGTTGTCCAAAAATAGGAAAAGTGACATATTTGCACATGTTTTAAAAGAGATTTAGTTTTGCACATGACATTTTCAAAAGAGACATTTTTTGCAATTCCCTAAAAAAAAACATCCTCTCTCTATTATTCGTGTGTGTCGCCCTCCTATTGTGATACTCCCTTAGTTCTAAGTATGTGTGTGTGGTCCAATTTTATTTTTTGGGTTGTCTCAATTATATGATCATATTTCCATATTGAAAAGTCTAATTTATATTACTTTATTAATCCACATATACAACTATTTAATATTTAGTTATAACTAATCTACTCATTAAATGAAGACAAATTAGAAACATATGGATTACAAAATATCTCTTCCAGTACATTTCTTAATAATCTTTGTGAAAAAAGTAAAGTAAACCGGCGATATGTTTGGGGACGAAAAATGTATTTTAGCTGGCCTACTCCTCAGGCAACTTAATTCGTTGAAGATAGAAAAGTAGGAATATAATTCTGTCAGAATTGGAAAGAGGATATGGATGGGTGCATGCATGCGATGAGCGTAGAAACCCTTCATCTAGCTAGCTATATATAGTTTAATGAATAATAACTAATCACGAGTAATTAATTAACTAAGTGAAACATGAGAACCATCAGGTTAATTACTATAGTATGCAAAGAATAATTTTCCTTGAGAAAAGAAAAGCATGAAAGTTAAAGTCAGTGAAAGAGACAGATTCCGAATGGTGAAGTGGGAGTTTGACTCCAACCCACCAAACCCTAGTCGTCATGATTATTTGCCCTCGACCGACGGTCGACCCAAAAAACTTAACTCAGTAGCTAGCTAGGGTTTCATTTCGTTTCGTACGCACGCACGCGTATAGAGAGTAGAGAAATTTTAAAGAGGGCATTCCTGTACAAACCGCGGAAGAAAAAGATATTGCAGTTTAGGGAAAGAATACGCAGTGCAGTGCTGCTAATAATCACTAGCCCAGAATTGGTTGCTTCCTCTATATCTGGAAAAAATATCCATTTCTTTGATTTCCTTATTCATCATCCATCCATCACATGCATTCACATATATATATGTGCATGTGTATATATATATATATATACCTCTCTCTCAAATAAACATACATACATGATACATACATGCTTAGCTAGAGATACATATACATTGCATTACATACAATATATATATACACATATCATATGCCAGCAAGCTAAGCCAAAGCTAGACATGTACAAAGAAAGAAATATAAATATAACAAAGGGCTGAGATTCATTGAATATTATATAGCTAGGGTGAGTTTGAACTTTGAAGGGATACTTTGAAATCCGTGTAAGCTTCGGAAAGCTAACAATTCGATCGCCGGAAAATAGCAATATTTTCCAAACAAGCAAGGTCTGTTTCTTATAGATATGATCATCTTCTTAAGGGAAAATTATATTATTTATTATCATCTTCCTCATTTTAATTTCTCTACGTATATATATTTGGCTTTGTTTTAATTTTCTTTCCCTTAATTTTCTCCTTGCGAGTTATAATCTACAGATCAAAACATTTTCTCTCAGTTTATACTACTAAAGTAATTGCAGTTTGCTGTGTGCCCGTAGATCTGCAGCCACAGGCCAGTGAGGAGAGCTTTTTAATTCGATTTACTTTTCCCTTCTTGTCAACATGAAACGCTTAATCCCGACGCCTTCTTTCTCTAGTGGGTGACCTATTTCAAAGACATCTTTTCCCGGTCCCTTCCAACACGTGATCACGTTTGCTTTATATATCTTCATTTCTCTGATTATTGATGTTCATAAAAAGTTTCCAGTTTTCTCTTGCATCATCCTAAAATTCTCACTTCTGAAAGAGAGATTCTTGTTTGTGATTTTATTTTGTTCAACAATATAGCATAAAAAGAAAAAGAAAAAAAGAAGCTGATAAGCTAGGGTTGCTTTCAATTTTTTCTCCTCTTGCTTCTACAATTTCTTGCGTATATACAAAGACAAAGCTAGAGAGGGGAGAGAGATCATTAATTTCCTACCTAAATTAAATCTTCATATTTTCTTGGAATATATATTAATGGATCCAGGTTTTATGTTTTTCGCTGATAATCAGAAATTTATGTTAATCTGCAAATTCCCTTTTTACTGATCTTTTCTTTTGGATCTTATATCCCTTCCTTCCTTTTCCAACATCAGTGCAAGATCTTCCTGACCCGAACCTTTCTTTAGAGTTTAATTAAAACCTTTCGTCTTTTGGGTCTCGATTTCCTGTACTCAAGATCTCTTATCCTATGTTGTCAAATTAAACATATATAAAATTAGTTTTCTTTCTAATATATTTCATGGTTATAAGTACACCTAAAAGCTCCTCAACACCTCTTTTATATATAGATATAGAAATTAATCCACATATTAATAACATCTTCACATTCTTGACTGAGTGTGTGAGGATGCCAAAATTTGTACTTTTTATGTTTATGTTTATAACTACAGATTTTTGAAATCCCTAGCTAGATTGATCAGCATAAAATATGTAATAAAGAAAAACCAAAGATCTCAGGTGCACAAGGTTCTTTAGTTCTCGTGAACGAAGAACAAGTAATGGGCTTAGAATTACTGTTGGATAATCAATGGAGATTTCAATTTGTTAGCCCTTTCTTTTTTTCCTCTCTTTTTTTTTCTTTTTTTTTTTTTGTGGGGGGGGGGTTTAAAATTCAAGAAGCCCATTTGTAATTTTTTAAATAATATCATATCAGTAACTGTAAAACAGCCTGGATAAAGATTCTTGAAGAAAAGTTTCACACGAGACTATTTGTTTCTGGTGACCAGGATTTTGTAAGATGGGACGAGGAAAGATTGAGATTAAGAGAATTGAGAACAACACCAACAGGCAAGTGACCTTTTGCAAAAGGAGGAACGGACTACTGAAGAAAGCGTATGAGCTTTCCGTCCTCTGCGATGCCGAAGTTGCACTGATAATTTTCTCTAGCCGCGGACGCGTTTACGAGTTTGCCAACAATTGGTACTTCCGCAACTCAAGGCTTCAAATTAGTTTGTGGGGTGTTTATTTCCTCAAAATTCATGACAATATTTACTTAATTATCATTATTTTATCGTGTGACTGAAAAATATATATATAATTTGAGAAAATTAATTAGGATGATTTCGAAGCCGACCGAGTACTTGTTATTAATTATTTACCTCAAGAACTAGACTATGTATATTACATGGAAATCATGAGCTACAAGTAGGATAGAATGCAGTACTATAGGGTATCATAGATTAATCTTCCTTTTTTTTTTTTTAATGTGTAAATGGATCATGCAGTTAGCATTAATACTAACAATGAAAACCAAGAAGAACAAATTGCACAGCCAGAAGGGCATCCTGACATTTTTCTGCAAAGCAGTCTCAAAGAGCCTCAATGAGAAAAGTGAAAAAATGATAAAAAGGATTAATCCCGCATGAGAAATCTCTTGTGTGGTTAATTAATTATACACAGCAGGAAAGAAAAGTATGATATGAGGCAGAGGGGCACAGCGTCCAAGACAAATAAATAAATGTATACAATTAATTAGTGCAGTTATAAGATTGCCATATATATATATATATCTATGTATATATAGATAGCTGTAACTCGTTTCACGCTTTTGGTGTTTGTTACTTGCAGTTTGCATTGGCTTTCGGTTTTCAATGTTTCCACTTATGGCTTTATATATTAAAAAAATATGCATCATATCTCTTGACAGTATCCAGCACTAAAAAGGTTATGGCTTTCCGTAGTCTGAAGTTGTTTGTCTTTCCATTTCAATGTTAAACCAAGCCAAGCTATATATGCATCAAAGTCTAGATTCTCTAGGGTTTCTCCTGGGAAATGTCAAGGATTTCATGTAACCTTTCTGGGAACTATATTTTGAATATATGTCTTTCAGTTTTTTTGTCCATTGTTGGATATTTTGGATAATTTTTAAGAAATTTTTAACATATATAATACAAGATAAGTCGCCCTGCATCCATCTTTTTCATCTAAGCTTACTTTTCTTCAATTAAGGAACTACGTCTATAGATAGATTATCTTCCAGTTTGATATACGGAGCTTTGAATTTTATGTATCACTCATGTAGAGTATGGAAGATCGAGTTAAAATAATTAAACTGATTTAGTGATGATGTTGATTACATCAAGGAGAACATATATACTATAGTGGTCCTGACTGCCGCCAGAAGGTAAGGTACATCAGCTCACACAACAAAATATATACATATACAAATAATTAAAGACTAGGATATTTGTCTTTCATCTTTGAAATTGTCAACCCGGCCTTTTACTTGAGTTATTATTTTCAAATTCTAGCTAGCTCCTTTTTAAGATTTTAATTTGCATTACAATACAAAATTCTTCCGCCGACCAAAAGTAAATTAAACCTGGCTAATTATTAACTAGACATTACAGAATCTGACATCGGTCTGGTATTGCTTTCCATTTCAAAAGTATTTGTACATGCATATTTATTTGTCAATTTGAGCAATCATTGTACAAATTAATGAGGTAGATAAAGACATAATTATATATGAAAACTAGATATATATATATATAGAATATATTAAGTGAACACTACAAGAACAAATTGTAGCAATCAATGTGTGTGTGTGTGTCTATATGCGTATATGCTGGTAGTAATTTAATTGATTTGAGACGTCATGATATGTGTGTGTGTGTGTGTTGAATAATTAATTAATTTGAAGATGATTAATTAATTCATGCATATGCAGTATCAAGTCAACTATTGAAAGGTACAAGAAGTCAACTTCAGACACTGGAAATGCATTCACCACTCAGGAGATTAATGCCCAGGTACGTACATGAGACATGCATGTGCAACAGTATCGATATGTAGATTAACGATAAGCACATATAAAAAATTAATAATTCATGCAAATATAGGGATGCAAGAAATTAAACTTTTAACTTCTAATCTGCCTAATTCCTTTTAGTTAATTTCATTAATTAATACAATTTTGTGGATTTGTCGAAATTAAAAGAAAGCACCATTATATTGTCATCACAATTTTGATATTTTAATTTCAATTCCTTTCACTAATTTGTTTTATATATGGCTCCAATGCAGTTCTACCAACAGGAGTCCAAGAAGCTGCGGCAGCAAATTCAGATGCTTCAGAATTCCAACAGGTCATTTATATACATAATATACATATACAAGCTGGAGAAATTGCATTAGAGAAAGATCTGCAGCTCCCAACCTGCAGAAAATCATAACTAATTAATAAATATTTTAAGGGCACAAAAGTATATGCAATTAATCTAAGGTTATGACAGGCATCTGATGGGTGAAGGCTTGGGGTCTTTGAATGTGAAGGAGCTAAGGCAGCTGGAAAGCAGGCTTGAAAGGGGCATCACAAGAATTAGATCCAAGAAGGTACCTAGCTAGCTAATTGATGATTACAATACGTGCAAAAATATTTGAAATACTTTGTGATCATATATATAGACCTTTTAACCAATGTAGGTATATAAACATTTTACGCACGCGCGCGCACAGGAAAAAAAAAAGAAATTTATAAAGAAAAAAAGAAACCAGCCAAATTATATATATGATTTCGCGTGTGTGTATATATATATATGCCTATTAATTATATATACTCATATATATAATGGTTATTATTTGACAGCATGAATTGATTATTGCTGAAACTGAACATCTGCAGAAGAGGGTAAATATTTCTCAGATCGGAAGAGCTAATTATTATACCATGATTATTACCACTTGATACTACTAATATTTCTGCTGGTTTTTCAATAGGAAGTTGTGCTGGAGCAAGAATATGCCTGCCTTAGAGCAAAGGTAATCATTTTGTGATGAACCACGTGAGTATGGCTTCATTAAAATAATAACAACAACAACAATAATAATAATAATAATAATAATAATAATAATAATAATAATAATAATTAAGAAACTGAGTTAAATGGGAAAAACATTGAAGGAAAAAGGTTTTTATTGAAAACAATAGTACAGATTCTTGAAGTCTAAAGAACTAGAAATAGACGTTGGATCGGGCATATAATATAGCTGACATCGATCTCACAAAGAATTTTAATTTATAAGGCGCTTAATTAATTTTATTTTATGCATGTAATAACAATAACAATGTTCAGATACACATATGATAATAGTGCAGTGAAATATATATCCTCTTCAAAAATAACAAGTCAATATATATATATTCCCTGCAGGTAGCAGAAACAGAAAGACTGCAGGAGTTGAGCATGATGCCTGCTGCTGGTAGTAGCGGGCATGACTACAATGCGATCCAGGCTTATCTTGCCCGCAACCTACAGCTGAATTTGATGGAGGATGTGCCGCCCACTCCTCCTCCTCCTCCTCCTCCTCTCCCTTATCATCCTGCTCGTGACAAGAAAATCCTACATCTTGGGTAATTTTTTCCTCCCCTAAATTAGTTTTTACTTTTTATATATATAAGACAGTCTTATACTTGGTATAAGATAAAGAAACTTTTGATACTCACATTTATATCAGCACCAATAATAATATAATTATAATTAATTAATGCAGGTAAGCACACGTACGAAAGTACTGGCCATGGGGTACCTCCTATATAATATAATTAGTTTCTAATGACTTGCGTATAATTAATGTTTCTGACTATTCTACATTTGCTTAATTTGTGGGACTAAGCTATTGCAAAAACGCCGCTTGTTATTTAAAATTTTAAATTACTTATTACTTTCCATCATCTGCTGCTGATGGTGATGATAATAGATACCGAGTTGAGCGCCCTTATTATCTGTCTTATTCTTTATTGGTCAGTTCTTTATCTAGACTGGAGATTAGTTGATATTTTTATTATTGGCCTTTGAATAAATTAATACTCATATATTTATATATCTTTCCCCATTCTCCAATGTAATATTGCCAACTAAACTAGAGATCAGATAAATAACATTATTCTTTTTTCCCTCATCAAAGCCGGTCCAACTCCCATGATCCCCCAATCACAGGGGGCCATGTGTGTGCAATCTCTCTGTAAGAGGAGAGGTTGCCTCTCTTTAGAAATTTTCTTAGTCAAGCTGCTTGCTTCAAAAGAAAATGAGGCGTCATACCTTTGCCTAATACAAGCCTGCGTTTAATTTCCTCCATATACAAAGACAAGGGAATGGTAATAGAAAATGGAGAAGTACGGTAATAGAAGGACATGTATAAATTTTTTTTTATTGGCCTATGTTATTAGGTTAATTTCCTATAAGAAAATCAGCACTCAATTTCACAGCATCTTTGTCATTATTATTAACACACTTCCCTCTCTCTCTGTGTCTCTCTGTCTCTGTGTGTGTGTGTGTGTGTGTGTGTGTAATATTACGGGTAATAATAAGTAGAGACAAAAAGGAACTATAAACTTGGCTTCTCAGCAGGCAATCTTGTTTCGGCCAACAGAACATGTTAACCACAAGTCCCAGGAACCACCAAACAAATATAACGTCAAAGGAGAGAAGTGCGCACACACTTCAAACTTTGCAAGTTGACATGATATAGCCTATATATACATCATTATCCTTATAATCTCAGAACAGAATCATCACAAAATGGAACATTGGCCACTTCCAGCTTGCTTTCGCAACTGCTCCGTCTCCTTCTGAGCTCTCTCTAAATGTTCTCTCAGCTGACTTATTTCATCCTCCGATTTCTTCTGAGCAGCTTGCGCGCTCGCCTCTGCCTTTAGCCTAGCAGCTTGCTCTTCTGCCAATTGCTGTTCAAGCCTTTGATTGGTCTCCTTTAGCTTTGACTCAACCTACAAAAAACAATATTTTTCACCCTGAAATAAAAAATAGTGCATCCACCACAAACCACTATGGGTACCTATTTCTTTATCACAACTAAACTCATAGCAAGCTACCTATTTTGTTTTGCCAGAGTGAAGAAACATGCTAGAATAAAGAAAAAATTATATCTCCTCTTAAAAGACCAGCTACATTTCCATTAATCGACTTCCAATTCTATAATAAATAGGTATTCATTCCAAGGATAAAACATTCAAATCTTAATTATTTTAGGCCACACAAAGTAAAATGAGATGGGTTGCCTTCATGCGTAAAGTGGGAAATAAAACTGCACTCATACTTCTAGAGCTATGGCAAAAAATTTAAACTAATAAGTTGACCAATAATAGAACAAGTAAGCGCATCAAGGGAAAAACACAAAATACCATCTCAGTTATTCTATTAAGATGCTCTTCATATGATTTATTAAACTGCTCCTTCAACAATGATATCTCCTGTTTGGAGTACCCCTCCATAGAATTAACTTCTGCAGTTTGATTACAAAGTTTAGTAGCTCCTTTCTGCATCACAACCTCTTGTATCAGCTTTTGAAGTCAACCGCACAACGTGCAACAAAAAGTGGAGACTTAAAAAAAATAATTAAAACCCTCACCTTCAGTTCAACAAATAGCTTATCTGTGTATGGTTTTCCATCATTATTATCTACAACTTCATTTACAAGAGAAAGAAGCATCTCCAATTGTTTTGACTTCTGGAACTTATCCTTTGTCTTGTTATTAAAGAGGACATACCTACTCCCGCACATTTGTAGAACGTTCTATATCAAGCACAGCAACAGTTAAATTCAAGACAAAATCCAAATCAATATAGTTATAAAAACAAAAGAAAGAAAAAGAAAAGAAAGGAAAAAAATAATGGAGAGAACTTATTTGAAGGTCCTTTACCAACAGCAGTAACAATTAATTTTGAAAAGAACATCCGATTTGATGCATGAGATAGCTGAATGAAAATGATGCTAATGTAGTAAGCCAACTATGGTATCCCAATGGAGGCCTCAGCTCGATTCTAAGAGCCTAGAAAAATGGTTGGAGTTAAAGTAGATGATATACTTCACCCCATGCAGATCCACTCCTTGAGATCTTAGGTATAAACTGGCTAGATGTACATGGCAGTCCTTTAAGCTCGAGATGTTTCACAACTTTTTGCAAAAGATTATAAGTTATTTATACTATACGAAGAAGCAGATAGAAACTACTCAATTAGCCATGGATAAGTTATAATAGTTGTCCTATGGAATGTGTAAAAAAGGTATGTTTGACATATGTGGTTCGTAATCCCAGCCAAAGAAGAAGTTGAAGTCATTCAATAACAAGTGAACCAAAGTAATGCAACATACAAAACCAAAAAGCCAAACGGAAAGATAAATCAGCTAGTTATTGTGTAACAAAGCCCTCCTTCAAATATACATTCATTTAATGAAATAAACATAATCAAAAGGAAAGAAAGTGGACATACTAATAAATGACCAGCAACATTATGAGATATCCGTTTCACAACAGAGATAACGCACAAAGCCATAGCTACTAATTAAAAGATATAAATTAGAAACTAGTTGAAAGTAGGATGTAACTGCAGGGTGCAAATATTATATTCAAGATAGAGTGTGCACAAAATTCTTTAGTCAAAACACTCGAACGCATTATTGCCTAATTTAAGCATTCTTTTTCTCTTCTTTCATACTGACATTAAACTTGTCACTGTGCTTGTTGGGCTCATAGACAAGAGATTGGTGCTAGAGATCTTGAAAAATTACCAAGTAGCACCATAACAATATCAAGACTTTCATCCTACCTTCAAAGGCTCTGGGCAGACACGACCCAAGTAATCCTCCAAAGTCTCGTCATTTTCTTCAAGATCGTCACCACCTGTGAACACCATGATCATATAGTCGCTAATTTTGCTACCAAAGAACTTCTGCAAGCTCTGAATAGCAGCTTCTTCTTCTCTTGTAAATCGAGATCTGACTGACAGGACTACAAGGACAGCATGTATACCATCCTTCGCCATATCTATGCATTTAACAATTTCTTTTCCAATAAATTCTGGTTCAGCAGAAAAATCAAACAATCCTGCATTGTTTATAGTTGTAAGAGCACATTAAATATATAACAGAAAAGATATTCATTATCCGGATAAAAGACCACAGCATATTATATTTTTAATGACTTTCCTAAAAAATAATTTCACACAAGTAATGCAACTATTTTAGTGGCATCTTTCATATTCCTTTCTTCTGCATTTTTTCCGGGGCCTTACCCGTAATTTTCCGTTTCTTTTTTTCATTTTAAGAAGTTTAATGAAAATACATAAGCATATATCCTCGTAACATCATTTACATATATACGAATAATAAGTTATGATCAGTATTCAGTACCCGGAGTATCAATGACATTCAGTGTCAGGCCATTTTCCAATAGAGTTGACTGCAGCTCACAAGTACTAGTAACACCGGCAGAGCTAGACATTGACTTGAATGCCTTCTTTTGCAGAATGCTATTGCCTGTGGCACTCTTTCCATTTCCGGTTCTTCCAACCAAAACTACAGTTCGAACATCATTTGAAGGCGAAGTAAACTCCTCCCAATCATCACTGATTGCGCTTCCACCCATATTATTCAGAAATGAAATTAATTATCTGCCAAAACACGATCAGGTATCCATATTTTAATGATATTTTTGCTTCATAGATACAAATATACAATGATACAAGTTTCAAATATAGCAGTTTGACTCAAGGTATGAAACAAAATAGACAAGGATCAACTTCCAAGCAAGAATAGGAAACATAATCCAGTAGACCATTTAATGGTTATTCAACAAGAATTACACAATTCACAATGCGTAGAGGTGAAGCATCCAACAGTTGCTTGTCTCAAAATAGCCATTTTTTTATAAACCAACTGTATTTTAGTAATGCAATCAGTTTGACCTACCAAACTTGCTTTTTCCTGCTTAAATTTCAGTCAATGCACTCCAGTCACTAGTTATATTCAGGCCACATACGTCTGGCACCACTACACCACACCAAAGAAACCAATATTGGCACCAGACTTGCTAAAAGGCACCACTCCAGTCACTAGTATTTTAGCAATGCAATCAGTTTGACCTACCAAACTTGCTTTTTCCTGCTTAAATTTCAATCAATGCACTCCAGTCACTAGTTATATTCAGGCCACATACGTCTGGCACCACTACACCACACCAAAGAAACCAATATTGGCACCAGACTTGCTAAAAGGCACCACTCCAGTCACTAGTATTTTAGCAATGCAATCAGTTTGACCTACCAAACTTGCTTTTTCCTGCTTAAATTTCAATCAATGCACTCCAGTCACTAGTTATATTCAGGCCACATACGTCTGGCACCACTACACCACACCAAAGAAACCAATATTGGCACCAGACTTGCTAAAAGGCACCACTCCAGTCACTAGTATTTTAGCAATGCAATCAGTTTGACCTACCAAACTTGCTTTTTCCTGCTTAAATTTCAATCAATGCACTCCAGTCACTAGTTATATTCAGGCCACATACGTCTGGCACCACTACACCACACCAAAGAAACCAATATTGGCACCAGACTTGCTAAAAGGCACCACTCCAGTCACTAGTATTTTAGCAATGCAATCAGTTTGACCTACCAAACTTGCTTTTTCCTGCTTAAATTTCAATCAATGCACTCCAGTCACTAGTTATATTCAGGCCACATACGTCTGGCACCACTACACCACACCAAATAAACCAATATTGGCACCAGACGCTACACTTGATTTCTTTTGCGCCTGGTGCCAATATGGCTCCAGACGGACGTGTGGTGCTCGATCAAACTTAGTCCAGTCACAGTTAGTCCAGTCACAGCAGAACAGAATTTGAGAACGATTAATGGATAATAATATACCAGAGGGCCATTGCACAAGCCTTTTGGCACCAGACGGGGTGCTAGATCAAACTTAGTCCAGTCACAGCAAAACATAATTTGAGAACGATTAATCGATAATAATATACCAGACGGCCATTGCACAAGCCTTTTCACCGCTGGACTGAATTCACAATCTAAACGAGGGGGAAAATCAATTCTGTAAACACGTCCACGTAAAAGAGAGTCACACGAGAAAATTAAAGGAACTAGCCAAACTTCTGAGTAAAAGAACAATCAAACTAGATCTTTCAGATTCATAACAAGAAGTACGCGCAGTCAAAATAAAGAAATATACTTTTACAGAGTACACAAGCACATGCTCTGTACTCATGAACAAGATTATTCACATATTTTTCCAAATCAACAGATCATGACTATGTAGGCGAGCAGAAAAATAAACGCAAGATCACCGAAACTGACAGATCGAGACTCGAGAGAATAAATGGAGGCGGACGCTCGTAGAACGGCTGAGAAGAATATAAAGGGGATGACTTCGTACCCAAGGGTTTCAAGATATTGGATTACAAAATCTTTAATAAATAAATAAATAAATAATATAATAAGGTTGGTTTGATAAACCCAATGTTAGTGTGACAAACTATCCGCATCCACATTAATAGTGTTAAATTAAGTTGCTAGTAAAATTATTAGTTAATAGTTTAATAAAGTATATATATTAGTGGTATTAAAAAAGTTGTTAAAAGAACTTTTTTGTGTGAGTTGTTAACTTTAACAATATTTTAACACTTTGTTAGAATTTAATGTCTTTTTTTTTTTAAACGAGAAATCTTATTCATTAACGGAATCAGAAAAAAGTACATCCACAATTAGACTAAGAGACAAAGTAAATGACAGACTGAGACCTGACATAGAATCAGCCGCTCGAGCAAGCTTGTGAGCAACCTAGTTCACAAACCTCCTAACACATGCGAACTCTATACCAATAAGTTCGGAGACCAAGACTTTACAGTTATTAAGAATTAAACCCAATGGAGACAAATCTGTATGGGAAGAACAAAGGGCCTCAAAAACAACTAAAGAATCTATCTCAATCGTGACATGGGAGAGATGCGTCTCCTTATTCCAAATTAAAGCCTCACGCACCCCCAACCGTTTAGCCACCTTTGCGCCATACAATCCCGTCATATGAACAATTTTTGCTTCCAAGAATGTGCCTCCTTCATCGCGCAAAATTAGATCAAAACCTACAAGTTGCTGACTAGGGAAAAGGGCTGCATCTACATTTAATTTAATCCGGCCAGCAACTGGCCTTTGCCAGCGTGGTAGCGTGTGACATCCGTAGCTACTGCAGTGCTGCTCCTAGGACGAGAAAGTCGAGCATCACGCCATTGGCTGAGCAAAAGAGTAGCCAAGGAAAGAACTTTGAGAGGCAAAAGAGACTTGCTTTGCCAAACGACTTCATTCCGGTTATGCCAAAGAGCCCAACAAATCATAGCAATATTGTCCCTATCCACCTGATCGCCACAGCCAAACAAAATCAGCAACCTATCTTTGAAGTCTAAAGCAACAATAGGCTGAAAACAGATTGAAGAGGCTGTCCAAACACGGCGAGCAAAGACACACTCCGTAAGACAATGCACCTACAAGACACATTGGACACTGGCTCCTAACATCAATCCTCTTCGTGCGGAGGTGATCTAAAGTAGGGAGAACAACGGACTATGCCCTCCAAAGGAGGTTCTTGACTTTAGGCGGCACTTGTAGTTCCCAAATAAATTTCCACAACTGACTAACGGGAGGAATGATGTCTCCCTGAAGTCCATCCTGAGCCAACCGATATCCACTTCTAACTATATATATAGTCCCTTGGTCTCAAGCACCAAAATAACTTATCATTTGATCCATTCAATCCCAGGGGCACTTGCAAGATTAGAGACTAGTCTCGAGAGTTAAATAGGTCCTCAATGATCTCCATGTCATATCCCCGAACATCAGGCAGCATGAGTTGGTTTACTGTAATGGTCTCTCCGTCAGGAATCAAAAGAGCATAAACATAATCGTTCGCATCATCAAGAAGCCACGGATCCTTCCACACCCTCACGGTTCTACCACTTCCAATCCTAAATCGAACGCCTTTCTTAGAAGAGGCCGGCTTGCTATAATACTCCCCTAAACAAAGCTAGGATTGTAGCCAATCTTAGCTTGAAGAAAATCTGTATGAGGAAAGTATCGAGCTTTAAAAACCTTCGTGACAAGAGAATTGGGTTCAACAAAAAATTTCAAGCCTTGTTTTCCTAGAAGAGCCAAGTTCATCTCATGCAGCTGTTTGAAACTCACACCCTCACGATTTTTGGGATAACAGAGCCTTTCCCATCGCATCCAAGATATCCCCCGAGCGGCTTCTTTACTGTCTTGCCACTAAAAAGCATTCATAGCCTGTTCCATTTCCATGCACAGATCATTGGGGAGTAGAAACACGTTCATAACATAGTTGGGGAGCGTCTGGGCTACTGATTTTAGTAAAATCTCCTTATCTGCTCGTGACAGGGATTTCTCCTTCCAACCTTTCAACCTTTGCCAAACTCTATCCTCAATGAAGGATAGAATTTCCTTTTTCTTCCTACCCAGCAAAGAAGGCAAGCCAAGATAAAATTCGTGACCACTTACAGCTCCCACACCTAGAGAAGTACAGATAGCATATCTACAGTGACTAGGAACATTAGTACTGAAAGAGATTATGGACTTTTGAAAATTAATCGATTGACCAGACTCTACCTCATATGCATGTAATACAATCCTGATACTCCCAACCTCCTGCATGTTAGCTCTGAAGAAAAAGAGACTATCATCTGCGAAGAATAAGTGAGAGATTGAATGTGCACCTCTGGCCACCTTGCACCTATGAATCAGCCCCGACTCCGCCTTTTGTTTTAACATATTAGAGAGACCCTCTGCACACAGAATAAAAAGATAGGACAACAGAGGGCAACCATGTCAAACCCCCATCTCAGGAATAATAGGCAATATTTAATTGTTGAGATACATATAAGAACAAGGTCAATCCATCTCTGAGAACCCCATACGGACCATAATTGCTTCAAGAAACCCTATTCAAGCCTATCATAAGCCTTGCTAATATCAATCTTAAGAGCAGCATACCCCTCATTGCTTTGGGTTTTCCACTTAAAATAGTGTAGAGATTCAAAAGCTATCAAGATATTATCAGTGATAAGGTGACTAGAAATGAAAGCACACTGGGTTTCGACATAATCAATGGTAAAATATTCTTCAGCCAGTTAGCAAGTACTTTAGCAATAACTTTATACACCACAGTATAAAGTGAGATAGGCTGAAGATATCATTCATAGATTCAGGACTTTGCTTTTTAGGGATAAGAACAATGGTCGTTACATTCAAATCATCTGGAATACAACAATTATTCAATGCATGCAAGCAAGTAGATGTAACATCAGGACCAACAGTACTCCAAAAGTGTTGGAAGAATTTAGGATTTAAACCATCAAAACCGCGTAACTTGTCCGTATGCATATGGAAAAGAGCATACTGCACTTTCTCAGCTGAGAAAGGAGCCAGTAGCTGGTCATTTTGCTCCACTATAACGGGGCTTCAATGTGTTGTGAGATGAAGCTCGGTGTGTCTTGGTTTCAGCCAGAAGAGAATAGACCATAAAAGTAACTCAACATATGATCATGAAGCTCAGTGTCAGAGGAGATCCAATTACCATGAGCGTCCTTAAGCTGAGAAAAGCCATCGTGCTTCCTCCGAGCAGACGCTACTACATGAAAAAACTTTGAGTTTGTATCCCCCTAACAAAGCCAGAATTGTTTCGCCCGTTGCATCCAAAACTCCTCTTGCCTCCGCAAAGTGTCATAATATTCCTACCTAACCCGCTCGAATGTACCCACAGAAGTTGCATCACGGCGAGTCTGGACTACGGCCATAATACCTTTACACTGCTTAATTTTCCTTTTGAAGTCAAGGTTCAAAGTAGAACTCCAATCCTGAAGATCCTTCCTACAGTCCGTGAGTCTCCGATACAAATCCCAAGAACGATGTCTCTCCCAACTATCATGAACTACCTCTTTGCAATCTGATTCACTCAGCCAAACATTTTCAAACCGAAACTTCCTCCATCGTGTGGTAAAAGGCCAGGGCTGTGGCTACAAAAAAATGGAGTGGTCCGAAGTGAAAAGCCCCAGGTTTCGAACATGAGCTTCACCAAACAAAGAGGACCATGATAGGGAAGCAACCGCTTTATTAAGACGCTGTTCAATCCAATTATCAGTCCCTCGACCCCTGAACCAAGTAAATTGATTGCCTAACACACGCAGATCACACAAATCACAAGCAAGCATTAATCAAACGATTATGGTGACTAAGCCTACCAAATTTTTCATTATGAGCTAGAATATCATTAAAGTCTCCCATACAAACCCAAGGCAAACGAGATGCATGTGACAAAGATCTTAGTAGGTTCCAACTCTTATGTCTACAGTTACGATCTGGAATGCCATAATAACCAGTTAAACACTATTTAGGCTGAGTTGTAATAGTAACTTCAACATCAATATGAAAATGCGAATAACTCAAGAGCGTGGCCATATATTTAGTTTTCCACATGAGAGCCAAGCCCCCACTATGAACCACACAATCAACAACTAGAAGACCTTCATAACCCAATAAAATCTTTATTTGCTCCAAACGAGAATTACAAGCAAGAGTTTCAATCAAAAAAATAAAACCAGGCTTATAATCACGTACAAGGTCCACAAGGTCCTGAACTGCTCGTGGATTGCCAAGTCCACGGCAGTTCCAACTCAAGACACTCATGGATTTCGGTAGGCCTGGATAATAGGTCTCATCACTGGTTCGTTTTTTGAATCAGAAATTACATCATTAGTAGTGTCGCACTCGAGCATCCCAAGTGAAGTCTCCACTAAGTCCGCCTCCACCCGATGCCTTTTAGGGTCCACCAAGATCACTCTATCATAACTGCCTTCCATCCCAGCCACTCCCTTTCTTTTAGCCAAGTTAACAGCAACAGCCACCGCCAGATTTGAAGCCCCCACTTTCGTTGTATTCCCCAGATTCGCAGAGGGTTCATCTGAGTCAGTCACCATATCATCCCCATCCCACTGCATGCTAGAGTTTCCAAAACCAGTTCCTTCTCCCCTCAACTACCGTTCACCGGAATTGAATTGCTGCCAGCGGGTTTGTGCATGCAACCAAGGCCCATAAGGGCGGATGACATCCTATCCGGATTCTCAAACACCATGCCACAGAATTTTTCCGAATGCCCAAGCTTACCACATACAAAGCAAAAGGTTGGGAGTCGTTCATATTTGAAATTCACCCATATCCAATCCCCTCCGGCTTTTTTCAGTTTCATTTTCCTCTTGAGTGCAATGCGGACGTCCATCAGAACCCGAACTCGAACGTAGTTCTTCTATTCCCCAGTAAAATTTTTGTCATCAGACGCTATGAAACTACCGAGGCAATCTCTGATACTTCTAGCAACATGTTCAGACATGAACCCGATCGAGAGATCATGTCTTTGAACCCAAAAAGCCACATGATTAAGTTCCACCCTAGACGGATTATCATCAGCCTCCAACTGCCGAAGAATGAGGACGTGTTGATCAAAGGTCCATAGACCACCATCGAGCACCCAATTCATATCCAATTTGTGAAAAAACTGGAACATAAACAATGAAGTCATGACCTCCTTGATACAAATCCCTTTCACCAGACGCCAAATTGACGCCAAGGTATTTCTCATAACCACCACGTTGATGGATCTGTCAGTAAGAAATCTCCCTACCAAGCAGAACCGCAAATCCTCACTCATCACCGTAACTTCCTCATCACCACCAAAGTCTAAGCTGCCTTCCTCCTCCTCCAAGGTCAAGTTGGCGCAAGCATCTTCCAGCGACATGATGATTACGAGATGGAAAAAGCTTAAATAATTGGAAAAAAAGAAGTAAATCCTAGCTGACTTGTAAGAGAAAAAGATAAACCCTAACTTGCTAAAGAGCAAGACAAAAAAATAGCTCTTAATGTCTTTGAAAAATTCTTTTTTTATTTATTTAATTAAATTTGACCAATAATTTTTTACAATAATAGGGCTCAAGTAGACTTTAGTAGATTTAGTGATTTTTTTAACACTACCAATGTAACACTCTACTAGCTATTAAATTTAACTTGCATGTGTGGGATTTAACAACAATTTGAAATGTATTTTTTGTTTATGTGGATATCTAAAATTAATAACATCAATGTGGATGCTTGAGCATCTACATTGGTAGTGTTAAAATTAACTATCAACACAAGTAAAAAGTAGAGTTTTTAGTTATTGTTAAATGACGCCTAAACAAGTTAAATTTAACTATTAATTTGTGTCACATTGATGATTCTAACTAAGTTATTAAATTTAATCATCAATACAATAATCAAAGGATGGGTCAATTTCAAATTAATTAAAAAAAGAAGAAATAATATCACATAAGAGCATCTACATTGGTAGTGCTAAAGTAGGTTGTTAGTGGGATTATTAGTTAACAATTCAAAAAACAACCTACATTGATAGTGTTAAAGTAGTTACTAAAAGTATTTAATTTAACAAATTATTAGTTCTATTGTTAAAATCTATTTTATCTATTCTATCCCGTTAAGGCTGTTGAGCTTAGGCGGGCCTCACTTATGTTTTCCCCGTCCAAACTCAAAGGTTAAAGCATTTTTTTTTTTTTTTTTTTTGGGGGTTCTACTACTACTATAGGTCCAGTCTTTTATTTTTTTTGTTGGGACTATAAATAGTCTCTTTAACAGGTAAATGCATTACGCGTTCTTTCCTTGGAAGTCGCCACAAATACGCCGATACACGATATTCACACCAAAATCAGTTCACGCCTATCTATTCCAACCCCACAATTCCCGTCTCTGTATAGCTATTGTACCACCTGCATTCTCTCTCCATTTCTTGACGTCGATCTGCTGTGGCGGTTGTAATAGTGGCTCTTGGTGGTTGATTCAGAGATACTGGTGCAGTTTTCAGGTGGGTTTTATTGGGATCTCGAAGGAGCTAAGAATCAGAGGTGAAAAGGATTGCGCTACCACACCCACCATCAAGCTCGACAGGCCGGATTGCAAGTCTCTCTTTCAGAGGTGATTACTTGCATGTCGATTACTGAAATGAGTACAAGGGGCAGCAGGGATTCTTCAAGTCTAATGGCATTTACTATTTCAATAAAGCTTTCTGTAAGTATGGCAGTAACTGTAGGTATTTTCAGGGAGAATATTTTTCCCATTATTTTTCTATATTCTTCATTAAATGACAGTTTCTTCTTCTGTTTTTTTTTTCTGAAATAGGTCTCATGGGCAGCAGACAGTTATATTGGCCGAAGATGCCCCAAAGCATATAGACGTCCTGAGTGAAAGAAATGACAGTGGCCCTATTGTTAGCGGTTCACATCAAATTTATCTAAATTTCCCAATTAAGAGCACTTTTACTGAGGAGGATGTTTCAAATTACTTCAAGTAAGGCATCACAATTTCTTAATATTTTTTTTTATCTTTATCCATTGTATATCTGTTTTGCATCCTAGGGGGATTGATGAGTATAAGTTAAGAAGTATCTTAGTATTCCAAGTAATTTTAGTCAAAGAGGTCACATAGGGAGGGAAGAGCATGATAAGTATTTTTGTTCCTAAAATGCCACGCAGAACCTTTCTTTGGTAATATATGGATATGCAGCTTAGGAATAATTGTTGTTGCATTTGGGGGATAAGATTTTTTATTTAGTTGCTGAATTAAGCATTTTGTTATGCTATGATAGATGAACTCTATTACTTATTAAATGAATTTTGCATCCGTGTTAGAAGTACAATTACTCAATCAATGTGTTTCTATCATATTAAAGATAGTATCGTTTTATTTTCATGGTATTGAAGCAACAGTTAATCGATCAATGCCTTTATATCATACTAAAGATGGTATCAGTTTGGAGTGTCATTTTATTTTCATGATATTAAAAAGGGACAGATGTTTCAACCGATTTCTACTCATTCCGTTCATTTGTCCATCTACATCTTCCGGAGATGATCATTTGCATTGCTGTCGTAGGCCACCAGGAGTTTTACAGAGGCGGATGATGCTATCAGGCTTCATCACATTGCACACAGTGCTCTCGATGTCGTTGATGAAAGAGTGAACAATCCAAAAAAGTCTGGCTCAACACTCAGTGAGACATTTCTTGGTTTGCTCTATCCAACTGAAAACTATAAAGTGTATGGTTATCTGACTAACACCAAGGTGAAGTTTATATTGGTGACTACAAATCTGGACATTCGAGACGCTGATGTCAAAAAATTTTTTCAAGAGGTTCCATACTGCTTATGTTGATGCAATTTCAAACCCCTTTCATGTTCCAGGCAATAAAATAACTACCCAAATGTTTGCTGAAAGAGTCAGCACTATTGTCAAGTCTTTTGGTTTGAGCTCTGCTGGCTGAATACTGAATAATTGTTGCTCAGAGTATTCTATTTTCCATTTGAAGCCAATCATTTTGTCTCCTTTTCCTCTGACCCATGTACCTATCTATAGTTGGACTAGATTATAAAGCTAATGTAACTCATTTTTCGAATGTCAATTGGTTGAATATTTGGCTTCCCAAAAAAAAAAGCTACTCATTTCATTCTGATAATAAAGTATACTGTTAGAGGATGAGTTGCTTTGTACATGTGCTGAAGTGTTGGAATTTTTTATAGATTTTGTCAACATTTTGCTGATGAAAGAATATAATCCTAACCATTATCTTCCGTATGGCTTTGGCTTTAAAGTGAAATAGGGTTCTTGCTGCTTGAATGGCATTAGCATACTAAAAATATTAAACTTGATTTGCATGTAAACTCAATCATGTATCTCTAAGATTATTATTATTCCATAATATCTGGTAATCCATTTTTCTTTCTTAATCTATTGCTTGCTGCAATTTCTACACAAGGCAATTATGGCGGTTGTAAATCGTTTGAAGTGGAAATTGGTATTCATTCTTCTTGAGTTATTAGTTTGTATAATCACCTCTTCTAAGATATTGGAGGGTATGTTTCAGATTTATTTGTAGCTTTCAATTCCACAGTTCCATCAAGCAGCCATTTTTCCTTCTAGCTCGGAATTTTTTCTTTTTTTTTTTTTTTATGTTTCTATATGAATTCTTCATTTGCAAGGGGATTTTACTGGATAGTAAACCAGAGAGTAGAACAGTACACTCACTACTAAAGTGAAATTTGAGAAATGGATGGTAATAGGTCTAGATTGGGTTGATACCTATGAATTGCAAGGGGTTTGAGAAAGGATGGTTAGGATTTATAAAATTTTTTCATCTATGAATGACTGAGTAGTTATTAACAGAATATGTGGAACATCTTCATATTCTTCAATATTCAGCACCTTGCAAGTTCCCTAGGATTTTTTGCATATCACTTCAGTTTTCTTTTTTTTTTTCTTTTCTAATTCGGAGGATTCTTGAATTGACAAAACTTATTATCTGAATAGTTCCAATTAAAGTTATCTATAAGTGAGATGAAGAAGCTATATCATTATTTTAACTTTTAATTACTGGAATGAGTTTTCTCTAGCTGAGGCGGTAGATATTATATAATGATCTTGAAACAATATTTGTGTTAGTTGTGAAATATTGTTGTGGCGATGATGCACGAACGGATGAAAAAGGGACGAAGTAGCTAATATATTTAAGGGCGCTAATTTTAAACGCACATTGATTCCAAGGTCTAAATATGTAATTCAACACTTTTTTCTTTTTTTTTTTTGGGGGGGGGGGTGGTTGGAGTCGAAATATGCACGCAAGAAAATTTTGAGGGTGATTGAGAAGGGTTGATTTTATTGGGTAATTGGTTGAAGTTCATACCACTATTGTGTATTAGTAGATGTTCCGACGATTTCTATATATTTAATGCGTGGGACGAGATTTAATAGTAACCTTATCATACGGTATATAAATAGTTCTTCTAATATGTGCTGTGGATGAGTGTATTTCTCCGGCCATCAAAGTAGGGATCATCTATCAAAAAAGTCGGTTTTTTACTCATGAACAATTCTATGTTGTAATTTCTAGGGTGATAAGTCGGTTAAAATTGAAAATGCTTATTTGTGAACATGTGGGCAAACCAATGAATTTAACGATAAATATTGTATAGAACGAAGTATTTCAATATTTGCAATATTGACTTAGTAATGAACTATTTATAATATCTTTTTCTTTTTGCTACTTTTTAAAATTATTATTATGTCTTTAATCTGTTATTATTTCCCGTGCATCACACGGGTGGTATTACTAGTTAATAATAAACTTAACATTTTATGTGGTATTATTTCTTTTTTTTATTTTAATTAAATTGAGATTGACCAACTATTTAACTATTAAATTGATAATTAAATTTAACACTCTTATTTAGAATCACCAATGTGACACAAATTAATTGTTAAATTTAATTTGCTTAAGTGTCCTTTAACAATCACTAAAAACTTTACTTTTTGCTTATGTGGATAGTTAAATCTAATAACACCAATGTGGATGCTCTAAAGTGTTAAGTTTATTGTTAACTTTGACAACAAAACTGACAACTTGTTAAAATAAATACTTTTAACAACTACTTTAACACCACCAATGTAAGTTATTTTTTGAGCTATTAACTAATAACCACTAACAACACACTTTAACATTACAATGTGAATGCTCTAAACTCAATGTTAGTGTGGTATGCACCTTTACACGCTACGTGTGTGTCTGACGACACAACACCGATTAGCAAGAGAATGAAACTCATTTGCACCAGTCCTAATCTCCCCCACCATAAGGGGACACATGACGGGAGATTATTGGGATAACTGTGTGGACCTTCACATACAGGTCTAAGTCTCCTTACGTCACATGTGCGTAATCCTGTCTAGCGGGAGATCATTTTTACTATTTACACTTTTATCCTAAACCTTTAAATTTAAAGTAATAGACCCTTAACTTTTAAAAAATTAGTATCGCTCGTTAAAACGGCAAACAGATCAATTTCATCATTTATTCATTAGGATTCTTTTAACAACCATTTATAATGATATTATCCTATTATTATAAAAATTAAATTTCAGACGTGAAAATATATGAAAGTGACAAACATGAGCATAATTATAATAACCAAAAAAATCATATGAAACTTAGTCATTATACACATGTTTCATTATTTTGTATATGCACATCATTTTTCTATATTCTCCTGTGACATAAATGTAAAGTTTAATTCTAATTATTATAATAGAATCTCGTTATAAATGGTAGTCAAACCAACGTTTACTGTTAAATGGCAAAATTCATCCATTTGAATTTTTTTTTTTTTTTTAAATAATGTAAACCCATTCATATGGAAAACTAGGTACAAAGTCGCAAAACCGAACTCAAAGATGATAGAAATGCCAGACGAACATGTATCGTGCAAAAGCACACACCACGTGCAAGAAACAAACATTGATTTCATGAACCCAACATTAGTGTGGTGTGCGTTTTTACACACAATGTGTCCGTTGTACCGCCACACAATTAACAGGAGAATGGAAAGAAAAAAAAAAGGAAAAAGAAAAAAGGAGGCGACGGCGAATTTTTGCTGTCTTTTTACAAAACTTGATTACATAGTGTAGGTTAATTCTTCTATTTAGAGTGCATTAATAAATGATAAATTATCCCAATCAATTATCAATTATCAATCACATAATACTACCATCGTAAAACTCAATGGCTTATCTTCAACATCTCCATATGGTGTAGATTGCGTAAAGATGTTGCGTACAAATGTTCATAATCAAATTAGAATATCTGCTCTGGAATTCCACTAACAGAGAGCTAAGCAAACACAACGCTCCAAAAATACAAAGACGCTTGGGCCGGCAGCTAACAAAGTTGGTTATTGATATATATAACTCGGTAGACGGCCTTAACTGCACGCATATGCATCAAGCAAAATTAGACCACCACCAAATCTCCTACAAGGCATAAACTAATCATCAGAACCAGTTCAGTTACATGCTTACAATTACCAAAGATCATAGACCCAACTGCCTGCGTTTGTGTTATCTATATGCAAATTTTGGAATGTCAGGCAGCTGACACTGTAACAGATGAATGTGCAACTTCCATGTCCCAATCAGGATTCTGCCGGAATCAGCATCTTTCAAAAATCTTGTAAAGTTGTAATTACCAAAGATCATAGACCCAACTGCCTGCGTTTGTGTTATCTATATGCAAATTTTGGAATGTCAGGCAGCTGACACTGTAACAGATGAATGTGCAACTTCCATGTCCCAATCAGGATTCTGCCGGAATCAGCATCTTTCAAAAATCTTGTAAAGTTGTAATTACCAAAGATCATAGACCCAACTGCCTGCGTTTGTGTTATCTATATGCAAATTTTGGAATGTCAGGCAGCTGACACTGTAACAGATGAATGTGCAACTTCCATGTCCCAATCAGGATTCTGCCGGAATCAGCATCTTTCAAAAATCTTGTAAAGTTGTAATTACCAAAGATCATAGACCCAACTGCCTGCGTTTGTGTTATCTATATGCAAATTTTGGAATGTCAGGCAGCTGACACTGTAACAGATGAATGTGCAACTTCCATGTCCCAATCAGGATTCTGCCGGAATCAGCATCTTTCAAAAATCTTGTAAAGTTGTAATTACCAAAGATCATAGACCCAACTGCCTGCGTTTGTGTTATCTATATGCAAATTTTGGAATGTCAGGCAGCTGACACTGTAACAGATGAATGTGCAACTTCCATGTCCCAATCAGGATTCTGCCGGAATCAGCATCTTTCAAAAATCTTGTAAAGTTGTAATTACCAAAGATCATAGACCCAACTGCCTGCGTTTGTGTTATCTATATGCAAATTTTGGAATGTCAGGCAGCTGACACTGTAACAGATGAATGTGCAACTTCCATGTCCCAATCAGGATTCTGCCGGAATCAGCATCTTTCAAAAATCTTGTAAAGTTTTTCTAGTGAAGCAACCTATAAAGTCAACAATATATTGAGTTATAGAACCAATTATGTCACAATGAATAAAAATGTATAGTACAGACAAAACAACAAAATGACAGTGAGATAGAGATCTTCAGTCCGTTCATGCATTTGAAGATGGCAGCCAATATAGAAAAGTATTATCTCCTTCAGCTATCAAGCAGAATCATAATTGAGGAGCAGCAATGATGCTCTGCTCATAGAAGCAAAAATAAAATGAATAACAAGGCAAACAGGCTGGCTTGAGGAACAGAATGGGAAAGCAGATATAAATGTTTTCAAATGTTTCCGCGGATTCAAAGGGCAAAAAGAAGGGGAGACAATAAAGGTTAAATCTTTCTTTTGATCCATTCTTTCACCACACAATGAAATCCTTTCCAACCCATTTTCCCATCCTATTACCAAGAAGAGAAACGTTTTCTTCCCCATAAACAGAATTGGAATCTCATTCTTCAATCTTCAGCCTCCATTTTTCTTATCCCTCCAATCAAATATAAGCAAATTGATGAATGCTTGCAGCTAAAGAGTACGTAACTGGTATATTTTGAAGTCTTCTAGTTATTAGCTGTTACCAAGCATAAAGCTACTGCACAAATTCACTATTTAGTATTAAAATCTTAATACCTGGACAAATGTTCCGTTAGTAGCCATTGAAGCCGGAGGCTTCAGAAAGAGTTTCATTGAAGGAAACAGAATATGTTGGATTGACCATTCACGCTGGGCCCAAGCATTTTCAGCCTCCAGAAGTAGCTCATTGTCAAATTCATCCTCCTTGACATGGTCTGATTAATAATATCATATTTTCCAATGATAAAGGAAAAATTGGAAAAAGTAAAATTTTGAACAAATAGATAGAAAGTGATCTAATGCACCAATTAAACATGTCTAAGCAAATCAGACATAACACACTGGTGCAGATGAGTTTATCCTAAGATTTAAAAAATAAATTAAGAATTCTACCCCAATATTTTGTACCATTTACCAGTTTTTCAAACTTCTTGAAAGAACTTAAATATTCAAAACAGAGATTTCAGCAACAATGAATCAGAATTCGTAGATAATCTATACCACTGAGTCCTTTCATGGAAAAGTTAACAGTTGACAAAGAATTTCTACGAGTCCAGTTTACTTTTCGGTCATTCTGGCCGTAGATTAATGGGGACTGATCTCTACCTCAAGTTTTTCCTTGGTACAAAAATAACAGTACAAAAGATTACATCGTTAAGAAAATTGAACAGTTGTCGAGACATATATCATATCCTTTTTCATTTGGATTTTAACCATTATAATTTACTGGTCCAAGATGTATCCTTGGAGAAATGCTTCTATTTTACCTTAGCTAAAAGGTCTACTTCCAGAAACTACAATGAGCAAATTGATAGGCCCAAGCATGATATGTAGTCATTTAGAAGTTTCACAGAATGGAAAGTTGGCGGACTGGAGGTGGAGGGGAAGGAAAGGAACACTAAACGCTGCAACACTTGTTTGGTTGAAATTCTGCTCCTGGAATGAGCAAGAAAAAAGCATTTTACAGCTAAAGACAGGTGCTTCAAATTTAAAAGTATTTACGGGCAGGCTCGGTACTTTAGATTAGAAGGATAAAACTTCATTACAAAGCTACATGAATGACACGAGGTAGATGTGTAGTAATTAAAGAGGACAATATTCTTTAATTTTTAATTCAAAAATAATATCATCTACACATCATCTTCTCTGGTATAATTCCATTAGATTGCTCCCAATTGCGTTGCTAAGAAAATCAATTAATATTATCCTCAATACACTCTATCCTATTATCCATTCAATCTTATAAAATATGCTTTCCATTATATATATATATATATATATATAGAGAGAGAGAGAGAGAGAGACATGAATTTCAACATAATACCAATCACTAGTCAAGAAGTTCTACAAAGTTCATTTTAGAAATCTTTGGCATCGTATACCCACATCAAAACCATATTAGACCAGATTTATGGGAAGAAAAGGAAAGAGAAGAAACAAAGAAAAGAAAAGAAAGAACATTATGGGGTTTGTAATGTACATCCCTGTAAATTATAGTAATAAAAAAATTATGTTATGACAAGAAGTCATACCAGCAGTTCCTGAGGAATTTCCACCTGGAGGACTGCCAGAAAGGCCCATCCTCTTGTAACACTGCAAGCCCTTGCTTGATGGATTAGGCAATAAAGGAGGATGCATCGCATAGAAGTTCCCAATAGCAGCAGCAATTGTTTGAAAACAATTCTTCTCATCGTCCCAATCAACCTAGCGATATAAGCAAAGAAATTGACAAAATATCAACTACTCACTAGGGGTCTAGTTTCTGCACTAACATCAAAAACTTTAACAAGAATGAAGAAGCAAGCAATGGCCTATTGTCCCTCAAAATCTTGCGAATCCCATAAACAGGATCTATTTTTCTAGTGCAGAGGTATAATCAGCTATGGAAACCACAAAGGACTATCATACATTTTGAACTACTTTTGCTAGATGGCTAGATGTTGTTAAGCATGCCAATTTGGAGAAGATATCTCCAGCCTCTTCAGACATGTATAGAAGTTGACAAGCAGTATAAAGATATTCCCAAAACTATCGTGGAAAGAACTATAAAGCAAAATAACAAAGCAATATTCATTCAATACCAAAAGACAACCAAAGCAACACAAACTATTGGCAGAAAGTATTGCGATAGCATAACCTTGTATTTATCATTCTAAAAAATCTTCCTGAAGAATTTAATAGAACAAATTGAAAAATAACCGCCAAAAAAAAACTGACATCTGTTTCTATTCTAGAACGTAGGTCTGAATAAAAAATAAGCAGTTCATATTCTGAGTCAACCAAAACTGAAATATTTAATCAGCATGAGGAATACTCGCAAATTGGGTATAAACTTATATTATGTGGTCGCTCACAAAGAGAAAGATCGGAAGAGCTCGTGTAAGTTTCTTTCCTGTACATTAGTGCCCCCCCCCCTCCACAAACCCCTAAAAAAAAAAACAGGAAAAGAAAGAAACAAAAAAATAAAAGGAAAGAGTATACAGGCAAACCATGCCTGTTACCACAAAATGATTGAGAACTACAACGAGTTCAAAATGCATCTTCGGTATTGGAAGAAAGGTTCAGTGCAGGAAGGATCCTTTCAAGTAGAGGACTCACATTGCAGCCGGAGCAGGACTTCTTTGGAAAAAGAATTTGAACAATTTCACTTTGTAAAGGAGTTGTCATTTTTCTATCAGGAAGGCTATGTCATCTACAACCCCAGTATATTTTGGATGCTTGAAGGTCCTGCTGATGACACATGCACCCATAACCAGCCTAGAATTTTTTGGTCTACCAACCTCAAGATATTTGATTTTACAGAAGCCAAAAATAATGAGTGCGATTCAGAAAGTGTTCAGTAAGGGTGGGGGGTATATAGATTGAAAATATCTGTCAGTAGATAATCTATTAAGATGCTGTTGAAAGTGTGGCCTAAAATGCAATAACTAACTTCGTTACAACCACATTCCTTTTAGGACATCTAAAGCTGGATCATGTTTTTCAAACATCAGTACAAAGATAAATTCCAATGTAAAGGAAATTGCACCAAGGAAAAAAATAACATGGCACTTGCATCGTTGCCTAAACAAAGAACAAACTCTGGAACCCGGTCCATGTCTGGTGTGTACTGATCAAGTATGACAGGAATCCTCGACAAATTGCCATTGGGTTCAATATAAATGCCAAAATACTCTTCCAACATCTCAGCCCTCTGCTTGAGCAGTTCTGTATTCATCTACCAAAGAAAACAAAAGAAAATATCAGAAGTGTAAGAACAGGCAGAGTCAAGTGAACCTGTTAGTCAAATGCATATCAGTACTCATTCCATATGTATTCCATACTTTCTATTCTTATTCAAAAATAGAAAAAGAATGAATAAAAATGAGCAGTGGAGAGTGAGCCCCATAAAAATATGTGGATGTGATTGCTTTTAACTATTTTTACTTTGAAATATGATTACTTTGCTAACACGGGCATAAGCTTAGTAGTCATTGCATTTTTCATAGTTATCCATATAACAATTGGATCGAGACCTCCTCAGATCATTCGTTGAACATAATTCTGTCCACCATGTGCAACATGACCTCTTAACCTATCAGGCTTAGCAGCAACAATAAGAACCTGCACATCTACTGGAACAGAATATAAACAGTCTGCCAAACTCATCAATCCAATAAATACTTCAGGTCCAAAGATCCCATGAAATTTCTGTTTCAATCCCAGAATTGTGTTCTTGGCATGGTCTCAGTCTCACTGTAGGTACTATGATGGCACAGTATTAACAGGGCAATGATTAAGGATACCACTATTGATGCATTATTAGAATTAGTCGTGTGTTACATGGTGGAAGTAGATGGGATATTGACACAAACCCGACGGATTTGGATATAGCTGTACGAAAAGTCATAAATTGTTGGGAAAAATAAATAATGACCTAAAGTGGTCTTGGAAATAGTCTCCTTGAGGTCTAAAATGATAAACTATTCAAGATACTACTATTGAACAGGTATTTGATTTCATTATTTTTTTTTCATTACTGTTGGCAAATTATGAGGTAGAATGAGTGGAAGAGATTTAGAGCTTGTTTGATTTTCATCATTCTTCCAATTTATAATTTTACCTACCACTGATTTGACATTTGATTTGACAACTGCTTAATTACAACCATATATTTCAAACCTTTTTACATTTCCAATACACATTCTACCTCTCTCTTCATTATAATTTCCCCACATTTGGACAAATAATGAGAGAATCAAACAAACTTTTAGTGGGTAGTTAAAATGTGTGAATTGTAATTTGAATTGTTGTCAAATCAAGAGCTAGGTAAGATTATAATGAAAAAATGAGAATGAGAATCAAACACGGTTTTAACTCTAATCATGAAGAGAGGAAACTCAACACTAGAAAGGAAATGCAGTAAAAAAATTAAAATCAACACATGAAAACATATACTCAATCTTATGCAAATCAACAAACTTCAAAGAACTAATTGTCAGAGCTAAATGAGTTACTTCGGCAATCTTTTCTTTTAGGTCCTCATTTTCATTTCCTTCGGGATTCAAATCTTCCACTTTCAGTGCCAGCATTAGTAATTCTTGCAATGGAGCCGGATCACTCAGTTGAATTGCATTAAAATGCGCAAAGCGCCGCAAAACTTGCTGGTACATAAGCTCTTTGCTGTTGGATCATCATAAACAAGAATATAAATTAAATTTGGGGGGAAAAAGACAGAATATCACTGACTACTATGCCAAGCAATTCAATAAAAATGTGAAATCATGATCACGGATCAAAATGCACAAGATAGATATCGTATTATATGAAGAAAGCAAGTTTTGGCGCCAATGGAAAAGCAAATAAAGGTAATAGTTTCACATCATTTTCAGTTATTAGTGCTACTTGGTGCCATGTAAGAAATTGCTTGGTACAATTTGAAACCAAATGGGAAGAGTGCATAAGATTTCGGTTAACATGGAGTAACGTATTTTCTAGTTGCACTTGCTGACCACCAAGTTACTAACAACGTAAACATCTAACATCATATAATATAATCTTTTATATGAAGCTATGAAATTAATTTACCTAATATTTAGTTTTTACCCCTTTACATGCTAAAGCAGAATTTACTGAAGTTGAAGGTTCCATATATGGGCATCGCAATTTAAACCATTTCACTCCTAAGAAAACACTCACCAAACATTTCATAATCCTCTAAAAAAATCCTGCTTTTCCATCTATCCCAAAATTTTCTGGAAAGAACAAATTAAACAAATAAAATCAACTCAACTTTGGTTTAGAAAAGGTTTTCTTCTGCATTCCCTGGTAAGCATAACATTGAAGTTCCCAAATCAAGATGCAATGGAGAAAAAATTCAAATATTATGATAATACTTTTTTCCACTCATCCACCGAGATAAAATTACATATATTATCTCAATGAAATTATTTCTCAAATAACTTTACACTAAATAATGCAAAAATTCTGTGGAAATTTGATAAATTTAAGAGACTTAATCCAAGACCTATATGTTGAGAAAAATGTTTTCAAAGTCTGGGAGGACCTGGTCAAGAGCAGAAAACGAGGAGCTCATTGCATCATGTGTGATGGAAAAAAAAAGTCTACACTGCCTCACAAATATGAGGATACTTTTTTATCATAACCCACAAAACACTAGAAATTATCATTTTGAGAGAGCTCAGATTAGCTTGATCAGTCTGAATTGAAAAAGAGCTCATTAGTTCTCTTTGAGATTTTTCTACTTCTAGCACATAAAGCTGAATATTTATCAGTGAAGGTTGAGTAACACCTAAAGTATCAGAACTGAAACGTAATCAAATGGAGAGGAAGTTAAGCCTGGTATGACTCAGACTCTTGCTTCATTTCTTTGACACAAGCAAAATATTTTAAACTGTCCATGAAACAAAGTATTAAAATGATAACATTACCTCAGGTTAACAACATTAGCAAGATAAAGGTGAGTGTTGTACTGCAGCAGAGCGAAAACATCATCAGCCATCCCGACATAGGTGCAATGACCAACAATATCCAGCAACCCTTAAACAAATCATGTCAGTAAAAAGAATTGCCCCCATGGTGAAAATGTTTTCTAATTGTAATGCATATATAATCTATACCAGAGTGACAACTGGAATCAAAATCCTTGACAAGTTCTTGAACGCTAGTGAGATCAGCAGTATCCCTAGGGTTTCTCCTCTGTCTGATAGAAGACCTGCATTGGAAAAATGTATGGCTAAAGAAGAAAAGGCTGGAGACAAATATATTAATTATTTCATTTGCAGTCCAGACATTAAGACATTGAACATTGAAGTGAGGCAAGATACAGGTGCCATCTCACTAGATTATAAGCTTTACTGCTTAATCTAACTAACGTTAGTCATTACTACGCCATCTAACACTTGAAAAATAGAATGATTCAATCCTGTGAATATATTAAGACATTGAACATGGAAGTGAGGCAAGATATAAGTGCCATCTCACTAGATTATAAGCTCTACTACTCAATCTAAGTAATGTTAGTCATTACTATGCCATCTAATACTGGAATAAATAGAATGATTCAATCCTGTGAATATAAACAAAGCAAATTATTTTCCCCCTGCTTTGCAGCATCATCTGAATAGTTAAGGATGTCAAGTACCTTACAGAGGTCAATCGCGAACTTCCTTGCGGCTGACTAGAAGGCTTAACTTGCAAGTAAGCATGCAGCCTTCCAGCAGGATCCTGTGAATCTGTTCTTACCATTTTATGCACTGGAACTTTTTGTGATTTTAATCCTACAGAATAGCACATTCGGTTTGGATAATCAAAATGCAACGTCCCAACTAACATTTAAACTAAGTTCGGCTTTAGTGCTCTGCCTGTTTACCATACCAGAAGTTGAGGGATTATTAGGTGAATCCTTGCCCATAGCCATAGAATCAGATACAGGCGTGTCCACGATCTGCCACATGAAAAGCAAAAAATTTGAAAAGATAAAACTTGGTAACCATGAATAAACCATATGAAAAGACTAATTTTGAAAAGGAACTATAAGCAGCTTGGGTGATCAAAAATATCAACCATTTGACTTCCAATTTCTACGAATGTGAATATAAAACTAGTATACCACTTTAGTGGTGAATGTGAATGTGAGGATGAGAAATTGAAGAGCGGGAAAAGAAGAGACAAACAAGGGTAAAAAAGAGATGGAAGCCACTAAAAATAGTATGTGCTTCCCAACATAAAAAAAAAAAAAAGGACCATAGAGGAGGGGTGAGAAAGATTATCCCAGACCTGTGGCAGAAATACTGTTTCGTACACACATGCATACAGTAATTAGTGAGAAACAGATTTGCTGGAAGCAAATGCACGGCAAAATTCTTAAAACAGTTGAAGAATAGCAAGGATCAAGATCTTTTCCTCTTTTATTTTATTTATTTATAATTTTTAATTATTTACAACCTCCGTCCCAAAAAGATGGTCCAGTTTCCTTTTTAAAAAATAGTTGAAATATTAATTCTCTTATATGCCCGTATCTAATGTGCATAGTTATCAAAAAAATAGAAGTATTAAAGTGAAATAATTAACAAATGAAAGGGTATAATAGGGAAATAATGTTAAAATTTACTTTTCCAATACTATTAAACGAACTTTTCTTAGTCTATGTGAAAAAAAGAAATAAGACCATCTTTTTGGAACAGAGGTAGTATTTTTTTATTATTTTTTGAAAAACGAGTATTTTAGCCAAATATGCTTATTTTGGTAGTCTGTAAGACCGAAACCAATTGGAAGAAAAAGGAAAGAAAAAAAAAGAAGCAGCAAATCCACACTTCCAGTAGAGATTTAGCCAAAATACCTGTTCCTGAAATGTCCGGGATTCATTTGAGTTCATTAATTTAGATTCTATGGCAGATTGTATCTTCTCGATTATAACTTCTTGATTCAGAAGGCTCACCTGTAAACAAAATCATCCTTAAAGGCAAGAAAACTTCATATCTAATGGCTATATTTAATTGAACGAGAACTTTACAGCAGCTTCTTATAAAGATTTTGAGTCGTTATTTTCTGCTAATTTACATGTACCTCTCTCTTTGTTGGGTGTACATTCACATCAACATGCTCAGTTGGCAAGTTGATTGACATGTAAATGAAGGGCTTTGATGCCTTGGGCAATGTAGCAGTATATACAATTTCAATTGCCCTTTTCAGAGCACTACACTCAATGAGTCTATCTGAAAGACAAAGTCGAAAGACATGTTACCATTTGATGTGAGATGAAAACAGAGTTTCAAAGGACGAAGGGGAGAGGAATAAGCACCCACCAAAATATATCAATATAAATATGTGGGAAACTGGAAGACAATATATTCTCAGCATCATTAAATTTATTTTGGTGAGAACTGAGAGGCAAGAACATACCATTTATATAAAGCACCATTATTGTCTTCTTTGCAACATAATTAGAATTTGAAATGAAACCATCCATACTAAAAATTGAACTTGATATATCACCATCAGAAGCATTGATCTTTATGAGATTTTGAGCAACCGACATCCCGTATACAGATCTTATAGCATCAAGCCTTGAGCTTGTTAGCACAGAATGAACATCAGGCCTAGAAGCTCCATGCTGAGCACAGTGGAAATTATCCAATACACCATAAGTCTTCAAGGCTTGGACCGAATGGAAGTGAAGTGGAATATTATCATGATAATTAGTTTTGTGAAGCAGCTAACCTTTCTGCAAGAGAGGCTCACACTATTATGGTGAATGGCAAACCGACAAATCAAGTCCACGATTTTTGGATAGTCATCAGCAGAATTTTGAAGTGTTTTCCTCCGAGCAGTCATGTTATAGAATAAATTTTCAATCTGAGATTTAAAGGAATATAAGTTACAAATATCAAACAAGCTTCTCTTTTTTCTTTTTCCTCCTTCTTCCTCTTCTTCTTTTTTTTTTTTTTTTTTTTTTTTGGGGGGGGGGGGGGGGGGG
>CAVNYN010226691.1:0-11065 GCA_963692815.1 Nyctanthes arbor-tristis
ATTATTATTGATTAAAAATATAATAAAGAGCTCAAATTAATCCAACCACCATTTATTATTGAAATATTGATTCTTTTATGAAAACTTCGAGTTTATTACCTCAATCGTCAAACGGGTATAATTCCTTGTGAAGAAAAAATAGAATTTTGCAAGGCTACATTTTTCAAGTTTCATGTAAAATTGTGTTCGTGTAGCATGACGCTAATGATTTCATGATAAAATTAGTGAGACCTTGAAGGGTTGGACGCCTCCCATTTTATTATAGAACCCCCCTAGGAAAGGATACAATGAGCTTAACGCGAATATAGAAGAAAAGTACCACTCCCTTACAAAGAACAAATTCAATAAAAGTGTGAGATGCCATATGTAAGAATTGTTACTGAGTCGGTTTTGTATTACACTACTAAAAAACTGGCTTTCACCGACAAAAAAATCCGTCGGTAAAGTTGGATTTACATCGGAAACAACCTTTTCTGATGGAAAATGGCCATTGGAAATTCCGTCCATGAAGCCCTACTCGCTAATGTTTCTGACAGAAAATTTGTACCCGTCAATAATTTCTAAGGGATACTAATCCGTCGGAAATTTTTCCAACAGATTCAGATGGAAATCAAAATCCGTCAAAAAATTTCCGATAGATATCCGTTGGAAATTTTCTGACGGATTAGATTCTATCGACGTGTGCTCTTCCGATCTCAAAAATAATAAATAAATAATTTTTTGGTTTGACCCGACCCGCCACCGAAACCCGCGCCAACCTCCAACCTGAACCGTTATAACCCGCGAAATTTACTTTCCTATTGCGCTCAAGAGGTTTCAAACTCAAGACCTAGTGGTTGGGGAGTGAAGTCCCAACCACCAGGCTAATGTATATGCTTGTTAACAAGTTGTCCCGAAATATATATATATATATATATAAAGTATATTCTAGTAATTTTCCCAATTAAAGAATATCGCATTTTTAGTTTTCAAACATTGAGGCTTTTTATTAATTAAACTTTTGTTATATTATTTCATATATGTCCTTTATACTCTAAATTTATTTGTCTGTACTAATTAATATAAAATTTTCATACTTCTTTTCTAGACCATAATATATATTCATTGTTAATTAAGAAGGCGGTCTGTTATTTTTCTATTAAAATAAAATTTGATTAAGGTGAATTTTTTTTGTTTTAAAAACCTAATAATTAATAAAGAATTTTATTTACAGCCATTATTTTAAACCTTAACCACCATATAACACCAAATAAAAATCTTTATTGATGATTAAAATTTTTGTTTTATATTAAATATGTCATTTATACTCTAAATTTAATTATTTGAGTGTGTCATTATTATAATATTTTGCCCCTAGTTTTCTACATTATATATTCATTGTTAATTAAAAATAAAAATAATAAAGAAGATTTACTGAAATTCATTGGATTCTATTAGCAAGAATGATATTTAAACATTAACCACAAAATAATTGATAAAAGAATAAAGTTTTTGGTTTTATATTTTTTCATTGGGTTAAACAAATAAATTGCCGAACATTACAAGAGTGCATGGAATTGACATTTTCATAAGAAAAGTGTACGGGCCATATATGCGAACATAGCAGGAGGAAATGATTATATATATGTGTATCCACATGCCGCATATATGTCCAGCAATAGTTGAAGGACGATACCAACTACTCAATACTTTTTAAATTTCACAACTATAATGATTTTTATACATATTTAGATTCTATTTTTTACATTTATTTCCATTCCATGCCAACTGATGTCGTTCGCGAAGATTGTTTGTGTTTGTTATTGATTTTCTTTTTTCTTTTTAAAGCTTTAGTTTGTACTTTTAATTACGGATACAAAATATAAATCATTTTCTATTTCATATTTAATGATTGTTGATTGTTTAATAACACTTTAAATTTTTTAGCATGTTTTTAAATTTAGAATAAAATTTAACTTGTTATATATATCAGTTAACTTCTAGTTTGCAAAAAAAGTTAATATATCTCCTATATATTTTTTAAGTTTAAAATTTAATGTATATTTATTATAAAACATTGTGCATATTAAAACATATTAATAAAGTAATTGTATGGATTATTATCGTAATTAGAAAATAAAACTTATCTCAAACTTATTAGAAAAAAGTTTTAATTCATAATATTTTGTATTAATAAAGAAAGAAAACTTTCAAGATTTTGTAAAAGGGAAATAAAATATATTTTTAAAGATATTTCCGATGGAAATATTCTTTCCATCAGAAATTTCCGACGAAATTTACGAGTCTGTCTGAAATTACCGACGGCCTTTTGGTGTCCGTCGGAAATTTCTGACGGACTTGTGGTTGCCATCAGAAATTTCTGACAGAAGTACGGGCCGTTGGAAATTTCCAGCAGGCACAAAATGTCATTGGAAATGCCGTTAGAAATTTCCGAAGGCTGACTATTCGTCGGAAAAATTCTGACATTCGTTGGAAAAATTCCGTCAGTGATACTCTGTTTTCTAGTAGTGTTAGATTCTTTCATGCCTTCATATGTGTGAGATGCCATATGTAAGAATTGTTACTAAGTCGGTTTTGTATTAGATTCTTTCATGCCTTCATGTGTTTCTCACTTTTCTGTGTTTATCCTCCCTTGAACCTCTTTATGCAATTCGACCAAATCATTTGTAAACCTGTGCAAGAATGACCAAAATCTGCCCGCCGATCAGTTACATCATTTGCCTTTCGCCATATGTGACGAACCTGATACTTCACTCTCATGGCCTTAATTTTGGATAGGAAATAATACAATTTCCATGGACCATTATTTTTACAAAAATTTTAAGGAGATATGAAAATAGGACATAAATAAGTGGCATTGTATATGTGACACACTTGTATTAGATAATGAAAAAGTAGTCATCTGATCATCACCTAATGAATGTGTGCCACATGAGAATGTCACATGTTAATGTCATTTTTACATGTCTCCCTAGAATTGCTCAGTTATTGATAAAACCAATAGCGATGACTATTTAAGATTTATTACATCCGTCTCAAAAAGATAGTGTAAGTTTCCTTTTTCATTTGTCCTAAAATATCGTCCAGTTTTGTTTTTTAAAAGTAGCTGAAATATTAGTTCTTCTATATGCCCCTATTTAATATTTGCATAGTTATAAGAAAAAAATCTATTATTAAAGTAGAATAATTAATAAATAAAATGGTATAGTAGGGAAATGATATTAAAAATTACTTTTTCAATACTATTAATCTATGTGAAAAAATAATAGGATTATCTTTTTTTGAGATGGAGATAATATGACATATATTCATAGTGAGTAAATGCAAACGCAAAAATATAATAAAGAGCTCAAATTCATCCGACAATCATTTGCTATTGAAAGATTGATTCTTTTACAAAAACTTCGAGTTTATTAATTACGTCAATCGCCTAACGGGTATAATTCCATGTGTAGAAAAAATAGAATTTTGCAAGGCTACATTTGTCAAATTTCATGTAAAACTTTGTATTCGTGTTGTATAACTCTAATGATTTCATGGGTTCATGTACTAATTTTTACATTTAACAGAGATCATAGGACCTATCGTCAAGTTTTCCCCTATAAATAATTCAGTGATTTCTCCTATCTCAGTGCAAAAGGCACCAATAAATTCGGTGAGTTTTTCCATTCGGTCTATGGTGCATCTTCCCCCCTCCCTTCTTCTTCTTTGGTGCTAATTGGGTATGATTAGGTTGGAAGAACTGCGGTCGTTAAGAGTAATCAGAAACCTCTGAGATCAAAGCATATAGCAGCAAAAGGAGGCTGCGAAGAAGAAATCGTAGACTTAAACATCAACACAGGTAAACTTAATTCTGTATTGATATCTAAACATTATAATATCAAATGTCTTTGTCGGGGCGTGTCTTTACAATTAATTTTTTTTTTTCAATTATTTTTTAGTTCAACTTCTTCTATTGATTTTTTTAGTTATATATCGACATTTGATTTAAGTGTCTTCAGTCAACTGGATGTATAAAGAATGATTAACACATGATTTAAGGAATAGCTAAGAGAGAAATATAATCCGTGAAATAAATATAATCTATGAAATTTTTGTGATCTAAAGCACGTTTCTGTTTATCAAATTGATTGATGGGTGAAACTCTTCTGTTTGTTTAGTATTACCTTTATACTCTGAGGATGTTCTGTCAAGAGTGTTTCTATTTTTTCCCCCCAAACTCTAGCCACTTTCTAATTACTGTACTCTTCTACTTTTTTTTTTTTTTTTAATAAAAACATATTATTATTTCATTAAATAACAAAGCAGCGAAGTTCTCTTGTAATTTATTGCCGGCACGTGGATTTGATGGATCGTTCACAGCCAGACAAGTCATCTAAGAAGACACCTGAAAAAATGCAAGTCGCTGGTCGAGCTCCAAGGCATGTTCCTCTGCCTTCTGTAGGGGACACTGACCCGACCCCACCAAAGACAACTGGAGTGGGCACTGGATCGACCCCGCCAAATAAACCTAAACCCAAGAACATATGTCCAGTCCAGTGACATACAGTACAAAGAAATTTAAAATATCAACGCCTGCACAGGGGACTCGGAACCTTTTTTTTCTTATTCATGCTTTGACTTGGAAGCAGCTGGCCACAGCGGTTTTTTTTTTTTTTATTTATTATGTGTGCAACATTTTTTATGTGGTATGTGTAACAGTATCTTTTATGAAATTATGCATGTAATGATATATGTTATGTTTGATAGCAATATCGAAAGTTATGATGATTAGTATTAATTAGGTCTCCAACCTTTTTATTTTCACATGTGTTAATATCACATATTATCCCCAACTTTTGAGTTAGTATCAGATGTGTCCCTAACTTTTTTTTTCCAGCTCACTGGGTCTCCAACCTTTTATCAATTCTTATTGATAGTCCTTTTTTCATGGTTTCTGTTAACTTTTTCGTTTGTTCCTCGATTGAATTACTATTATGTTTCTTATTTTTTTTAAATTAAAAACAAAAGGTTTAAGATATAAAAAATTAATATAAAAATTTTTTTAGAAAGGTTTTTTTGGGTGGGGGGAATGGGTGAATTCCCCCGGTGTTGCTTGAAACCATTCCCTGCAGCAACACAAGCTCCCATTCACCACCCTCCCCCCACACTTCACCTTTTTTTCCACCGGGAATGGCAGTCGTTGCAAACAAGGGACGGCAGCAACACAAGCGTGCATTCACCACCCTCTCCCCACACCCCTCCTTTTTTTCCACCGGGAATGGCAGTCGTCGCAAAGAAGGGACTCCCCCTCCCTTGCAAGTTTCAGAAAATGGTAGCAAAAGGGAGTGGGATTCCCCCCTTCTTTTGCCATTTCCGGTAGACGAAAGTCTCCCCTGTGAGCCATCAAGAATGTGGCAGGAAGCCCCCCGTTTGCCTATATCGCTGCACAAGGTGGTCTGCACAGCTCATCAAAATTCCTGCTAACTGAGGAGAATCTATTCCTAGCCGGCTTGACATCAGTCTCTCCGTTCGAAGTTTTAGCTCCAATCCCAAAAGGTACGACATTTGTTAACTTTAGTTCAAGTCGTTTAGGAATTCGGACTTTGTCTGACTACAAACTTGGTTTATCCAGCCCCCCGTATCCCCCGCAAAATTCCAGTTGTAGAGAAGAGGATGTTGTCCAAGGAAATGACGATGGCCCAAAAGGTCGCGGCCAGGAAGGCCAGCTCCAGGAAGGATCAAGTGGCCCCCTTTGGACCCTCAGAAAAGAGAAGAGGTGAGGAGCGCCGATCTGGGGAAGACGCGCAATGCCGACGGACATCTCCAGCCCGTTGTACAGATGTCGGTGCCAAACCCGACGGTGCCGAGCTGCTGAGGTCTAGCCAAGAACTCCCCCTGCTCATCTGGGGAACCAGTCGGAGACCCAATCTCCGCCCTCTGAGCCGAACTGGTTGGGGATCCACCCTACGAGGTCACAGTTAGCCGAGAAACTGAAGGGGCAGTTCCTAGAATGCTACCTGGAGTACTACAGGACTTCGTCCCCTACTCCCTCAACTACAAAGAACCTTCCTCGTTCCGTTTAGTGGGCTATGGAGGCGCCAGCTTGGGCTTGGAACATACGGGAGGATTCCATGTCCAACAAGATGACCATGGAGGACATTGTGGCTTCCTCGATAGCGTACATGGCCCGAGCGTTGAATTATCAACAGAAGGCCCTTGTGATGGCCAGAGACAAGGAAGAGGAAGTGGATAGTTTGGCCGAGAAGTTGGCTCGTTCTGATGCCAACTTGAGGGCAGAGGTCAGCAGGCGGCAAAGGATGGAAACGGTGCTGAAGAGACTAATGGCAAAGTCTCTCAAGATGGAGAAGCTGGCGATGGCTGAGAAGTCGGCTCGGGAAGGCTTGGAGAAATGCCATGCGGTCGAGCTCGAGAAGAAAGTTGAAGAGGTCAGGCGCGCAACCAAGGCCTCGGCTGTTGAGAAGTACAAGGCCTCCGACGATTATAATACCGACCTCAATCTGACTTACGTGGTCGTGTATGATGAGAACATTGGGAGCCTGGCCAGTCACAAGCCTGGCGATCCGGTGGAGTTCCTGCGTAAAGAGCTCGAGTCCTAACACCTAGAACTCACTGCTATTGAGACAGATTGCTTGACTTCGATACAAAGTCTTGATGCTGGATTGGAATATGATTGGTACTTGTAGTTATATTCCCCGAGAAGCGAACATGGCTGCACATTCCATCGGCACCAAGTCATTGTCACGTAATTTTATTTGTAATTCTGGGGATTGTGTACCTTTCTTCATATGTTTTGTGATTCCTCATGATATATGAAATGAAAATTTCCTTTAAAAAAAATATGGTATTATTCTCCATCACGGCCTTCATTCTATACCTAATCTGATCCTCCTCTTGGTTTAATTTCAGATCTTCCACTAACTGCTGCTTTTCTTCCACGAATCCTATCTAGGCTAATTTTATCACCAAAACAAAATTGGAAGAAGGAAATAACTCAATCGCTTGATATTTTTATGATGAATGGATGAACCAAATTATTTTACATGTTTAGGTTGGTCAACACTCAACGGAACACCAAATCAACATTATTATATATAGGGGTAACGAAATTTTTACTTTAATTGTAATGTTAATAGTTTGTAAAATTTTATTTGTCAATAATTCTAGACATTGATGGTTACCATTTTCTTAATTTTCTAGGAGGTATGATAAGTAAAAAATTAGAATAATTTATGTTATTGTAAAGTATTTTGGGGGGAGGGGGATGAATTTGGAAAAGAACTTTCTCATTGAGTGACACTTGATTTCGTAGAAACCGTATGTGGTTTCTTTCACGATACATCAGCATTTGACGCCATTAGCACCTTAACAAGACCCATATGAAATCTAAAATTTAGTTAGCTACAAGCAATAAATAGATCTTGAGTGATTGTTAAATGATTGTACCACCTTTAAAAATGATCTCCTATGAGGTATATTGTAGGATTATCACGTCATACGCCCATGTGATGAGAGTTTATTGGGGAAATTTACACGCAGTGAACCCCATGTTTGTTGGGGCTTACATATATTTTACCAATAATTTCCTATCATGTGTACGTATGACGAGATTATACATATGATGGGAGATCAGGGCTGGTGCTACCTCTATCACATAATGATAGCTAAGTTAGAAGATTAATTAATGTCATTAAAAGGTTAACTAAGTAACATCAACTGATTTTGGAAGACAAATTGAAAGAGAAAGAAGAATGAAAACGATGATCATGATGTCCAATTCATCCCCTTTTTATAGTCTTCAATCCTCATATGACTATTATAGAATTTTAATATTATTTAATGTGTTTAATAGGTGAATTTAATGTATTAATGAACCGTTATAATTGATTTAAGTAACAACAAAGGATTTCTCACATCGCTTTACAATGTAGGGTAATATGAAGTAACATCACATCATATAATGAATCGATTCTAGTATCATCAGCAATGCCCATTTTTGTAAATAAGAAGCTATTTGAAAGTGTGGCATATGAAATGGTTTTTGTAGTGATAATGTAATTGCCTAATAAAAAATTAATAAAGTTGGGTGGACTATAATAGATCAACTATGCCCTGTGTAATCTACTACATATTAAAGGGTAATTATATTGACACTACAAGTTTTAATCTCCACACCACATTTTAATCTCACCACATATAATAAGGAAGATCGATAACTATACCACAATATATTTATATATATAACCTAGATAAAATGTTATAAAAATAACAATAAAAATTAGAGTAAAATACAATGTGGTGCACAATCTTAGAATTCTAGGTCCCAGAATGTCATTCACTTTACTCTCTCAAACCACTACCAGAACAACAAGCATCCACCACACTTTTAACTTTTGGTGGAAACCAAATTGGAGTCGCCGGGGCTGACGCAGAGTGATTGCCGTCAAATATGAGTTTCATTCGTTGGTCCATGCATCTCTCTTCACGTACCATTGATTCTAAATCGAAGAAAATTCCCTAAAACCTCTCCTCTAGTCTTAATATAGATTAGTATAGATTGGTAAAAGAATAATTATAATTATTTAAAAACAAAATACAGCCATGATTGATTTACTGATCAGCTGTTGGTGTCGAAATCATAAAAACTTGGTACATGAGAATTTCTTCAAGATTTTAATTAATTTACCATGTCAATAGCCCGACTTGAAGCAATTGCTCGTGCCTAGACTAAAAACGGATGAATCTCCATAAAAACAAGAGCAGTTGCAGAAGGGGGAAAATGTTTGAATTTTGAATGTGATGGGGAAATAGAAACAAGATAATGTAAGCATATTTAAATGAGGGTTATTAATGTAATTTTCCTTAAGGAATTCTAAGTAAACAAAAATATTATAGTGTGAGAAGTAAATCTTGTAGTGCCAATATGATTGCCCAATATTAAAAGGGGAATGGGTGGGAAACTTTAATTCCCCTTTTGCCCCTATTATTGTTTCCTAAGTTACTTATATATCCCTATTTAACATTTAACTCATATTATTATTTTTATATATATTATTATTGTTATTTGTTATTAATATTTTCAATGAATCTATTAATGACTTTAACATTTTCATCTTCCACATTAGTGTTTATCTATTTTTATTTTTTATTTTTTTTATACTTTCACATATTTATGAAGCCAATGTTTCATCCGAAAAATTAATCTAATGTTATGTGAGGAAAAAGAATGGTAATTTAATGCAACCAACAAATCATCTACCATAATTATAAGTTTAGAAGTTATGTGATTTTTCAAATTCATTTTGTATGTTTAGTCGGTGATAGAATATAAAAAGAAAAAAATAATGGGATGTAATATCAAATAGGCTACTTGATATCATATTTTTCTTTTCATTTTTATATTCATTTACCCCTATAAAGTTAGAAATAACATTATTAATTTAAATATATATGCATATGATCCACCTTTTGTATAAAACGTGCAATGCACGTACTTATTGCTCGTAACTCAAAGTAAAAGAAGAAACACAAAATTAAGGAAAAAGGAAATACAAAAGATCTTTTGAATATACTATACTTACATAAAAAACTTACGCAATCCGTATGCATAACGCACTTGTTCGAATCCTGTTTTCTATACATCACATCATTCTTATTATTATTAATTACTTGAAAAATACAAAACACATGGACCCACTAAAAAAAATTTGTGTCTTTCTCTTTTTTTATGGACCATGACCATAGACTTTGAGTATTGAAGATGCATATGGGTCGATGATCGACAAATGATTTATTGCATAATCATCCGTCCTCTAAGAAAGAATGTCAATGTCATAATAATTGCTTAAAAGTTTGCATACTCTGGTGATGTCTACACTATGAGACGTTCATGTTACCATAGACAGGATATTAGAAGTCCTCATTGCACTACATTCACACCTATAACAATTTTTCAAAATTACCCCAAGGCACAAGCTGTTAATCAACTCTACTAGGTAAAATTGATAGTTTATGGATTTTTAATTTTCAATACATACATTATTCATAACAATATATACTTACATTCAAATGAGTTGCTACACATTCATGATCTCATAAATAAACTAGCTGACTAAACCTGATTGGATTCACCCATGCATGGGTCGGGGCAGGCTTCAGCTTGAGTTAGCCCAAAAAATTTTTAAAATTTTATATAAGAAAAATTTAAAGAAAAAATTATATTAGCACTAGTCCTTTGGTATTTTAAGTATTAGATCCATGTCAGTTGGAAATCCTGATCAATTCATGATCAATTAAAAACACAATAACTAGAATCGCACCAAATACATAATTAAAGTCATTTAAGTTAGTCTCAAATTAAATTATAAAATTTCCTTCCAATATCACGAATCTAGCAGCATATTGGGTTAGTGACCATTTGACAGAGGAAATTCGTTGGATGGCGGCGTTTAGACTTGCACTACAGGTCTGTTGAGAGGAAGTTCGTTTGGTGGCGGCGGTTAGACTTGCATTGCAGGTGTGTTGGGACGAAGAGGAACATGCAATATGAGTCCACATTTGCGCTTATAAGTGACAGTGGCACCAATTCGTGAGCGAAATTGTGTCCCAAAAGAAAAAAAAATAGAAATCTCTACAATTATGATAACTCAAGCATTATAAGCCTCCCAAGTGTTAGATCGTTATTTTTTACATAACTCAATTTCTCATACTTCATTGAATTGAGCCCAAGTTATATCCGTAAAATTCTTAATTTACTTCAATTTAGTCATTCACCATTTAATTAATTCAATCTTATTGTTGTTCATTTTTAAATTAAAATTAAATAACTAATATAAATCTGCTTTAATCCTATTCAGTTAAGTCCTAATTATATTTACATTTTAATCTTGATCAAGTTTGTCCATGAAACAAATAATGTACATCTTCGATTAATTAATTATTTTTACTCAATAGGTCTAAATTAATTGTTATATTAATTTGATATGTTAAATTAAATTGAAATAAAATCAAACTAGTATATTGTAAAATCTTGTATCATTCATTTTCACTTATCTCCATTAATTTG
>CAVNYN010226694.1:0-56752 GCA_963692815.1 Nyctanthes arbor-tristis
GGTTGAGATAACAAAATTGATTTATTTAAAAACTTTTAACGTTTGTGAATGTTTTCCATCTTTCACTAGAAAACAATAATCCCTTAACTGATGATTACAATAACAAAATGTAGTTGAATTTCACTAATTAATCTCTTCACTATAGATATGCTGGTACAACATATATCCTTTTTTCTTTTCTCTTATCTTCACTGTGTTGATAATTTTTGAAGGGAAAAAATTCAGAAACTGGTTGATAAATAACAAGGAAACATAGAGGGTCGGCGTATAAGTTCTGGTGTAAATTATTCATTTTTGTTGTAAATTATTCTTTTCTACTTTTTAGTTGTTTGTTTTACTTGGGTGAAGAAATTGTCCAATCCCTTTTTGTTTATCGTACTTTTTATTACCTTTCAAGGGTAATTAACATTCTATCCACCATTCTAAAGTCTATGTTCGAAAGATAAACAAATTAAATACAATGCATTGATTCAACTACAATATAATAATAGCCAAAGCTCTTGGTGCTTTAGAACACAACTTTAGAACTTGTGAAGAATGAATGCATGATTCGAAAAGCTGGCATGTATCGGGGCACACCACATGATAAACCACAACTATATTGTGTGCGCCAATTCATGTCACATGATTGCATATATCTGGTATTAGATCATTTTTTATACAAATTACAAGCATGCTATTAATTTTCATTTGGAATCATTTATAATTTGTCTCATATATATATGTATATATATATATATACAAGGAATTAAGTTGCGGTACCTTTATACCACAATTTTCCCTCCAAAAAAGTTTTTTACCACGGTGTTTTTTGACATTTTATTTCCTATTGCAGTAATACATGTGGTATTCTAAATTTTTCATTTTTTTAAATTTTTTTTAATTCTCTTCTACATTATCCATTTATCTAACCTTGCATCATGTCTTTCCCAGTTTCATTCCAATCTCTTTCATTCTAATCTTATTTATATATATATATATATATATATATCTTAAATTAACTTTAGAAATAAAACGAAGTACATAATAACATTATAAGATTACCACAAATTATATATTAGACTAGACCTATCTTTTTCTGATGCCTGCTATTGCATTTTTTTATACTCTGCAATATTTTTTTTAATATACTTAAAAAATCTTTTTGAATTTAAATTAAATTCACTTACATCGTTTTTAATATATGAAATAGGAGAACACATATCTAAGCATCTAAGTTTCAATTAACTTTCGAATTTTGATCTGACATTAAAATATGTAATTCTATGTCTTTTACGTCTATGGATAATTAAGTTTGATTCATTTTTTTGTTTATAAATTAGATCGAGCCATAATTTTTTTTTTTTTTTGCAAACTATTTTTTTGTTAAATGTGATGATATCATCAAGTGATATGATAAGATTAGTTTCACCATTCAATTTAATAATTAATAGATAACTTAGACTATGTTGAAATTGGATTATCCTACTATCTAACTGATAGATAAATGTTCACTTGCTAGAAATTTATAGTTTATAATTAATAAAAATTAAACATATATATAGTTAGTTTAAATTAATTAAAAATTATAATTGTAAATTTTTTTTAATTTTTCCCATTATGAATATTAGTAATTACTAAAACTTTTATGTATTATTAATTTATATCATCTTCATACTCCCTGGTTTTACGGTTTCAAAAAAAAAAAATATTTTCAAAGTACATAACACCACTCAATTAACAATTATTTTTTATAATGTCATTTATCTAAATTAGTGCTGAAAAATAAAATGAAATTTATTTGTGTTAATGATAACAATTAGGCTAAATTTTGCTGTAAATTATAATCATTTTAATATGATAAAAACAAAATTATATTATTATTTAATTGATACTAAAAATTAGTTATTCCTAACTGAGTAACTTAACCTTATAAAATTACACTATATAAAATGAGAAAAAGAACTTAAATTTCGTATTATTTATTTTTTAAAAGATTTTGATATGTACTCTTCGAGAAAATATCCGGTCCTTCAAACTAATCATCAACCCACACAAGGGTTCAAAGGTCCCAAAAATAAGGCCAATATCCGGCGTGTGAGTTTTTCATTGACTCTGAGCAGCATAACACTGTACTCCCAAAGTACCTGAATTTTTTTCGTACTCTTTCCGTACAATGCACGGGTGAGAATCTAGTAATAATAAAATTAAAAGAATATAAATAAGAAAATCATTAAAAAGGGAAAAAATTACTCATGTTGGTATTCCCATTCATTCGTGATCTCAAGGTAAATTGATTTTCTCAAACACAAAATTGGGGATTTACATTGCATTCCTGGAACATAGTGATAGGAGTCTCAAATTCCAGTCTAGTGCTTGACAAAAAGGAATAGCAAGAAAAATGCACAACTCAATCTCAGCTCAATTGTTAGTCGACTAGAGGTATATATGTGTTCTCTAGCTGCACTTTCTTGTTCTATTTTTCCAATTCAATAACAGCTTTTTAGCATTTTTATGTAATATTTTGTGCTTTCGCTCTGGTTTTCAATTCAGGTAGGTTGGAAATTTTGTCTTTTTATTTGTTTGTGGGTATTGTAAAGATAGAAGCAGAGTAATTTTTTATGACATTGAACTGATATGTTTTTCATTGTTAATGATGATATTTAGGCATTGTGTGTTATTCTAATAAATTTATAACCCGGCAAAAAGAAATCTTTTGAAATGGCCACAAGAAATCTGGACATGAATTTGGAATAGGAAGCTCTCTATTTCTTCATTTTTGTTATGTTTCTTATCTTGTTCCATTTATCCAATTCAGTAATATTTTTATAGCATTATTTGATTTCATATTTTTGGTCTTAGCTCTATTTTTCATTTGACATTGGTTGGAGATATTTACTCTTTTATTATTTGCGGCTATTGTAAAGGTAGAAGAAGAATTGTTATTTCGGACCTTGAATTGGTATGTCATTCATTAATGAAGATGAGATTTGGGTGTTGAAGGACATATATTAACAAGATAGGTGGTTGAAGGTTGCAGATTCTAGAAATGTTTAACATTGTAAGAATACAAGAATTAATGAAAAGAAAACTCAAGAAGCAGATGAAAGTAATCTAGACAGAATTTTAGAATAAAATCTCTATTTCTAATTTTCCCCCAGCGATGTAGGTGGATTTTCAAGGCTCCAATTTTGATTGGTAAAGTCAACAGTCACCACGAAGATGACGCCTTAAATTGAACTAGAAACACTCACAAACTGACCTTGAAAATGTTTGCAATACTTGGCTGAAAAGAAGGGGCAAAAACATAGTATTTTCATGCAGAAAATAATAAAGGCACTTTGCTTTCTCTCTCAACCGGTGGTGAAGTAAGGCAGCCCCCTTGTAGTAATTGCATTATAAAAAGAAGGGTAATTGAAAGTGCATAGTTGATCCAAATTGATATATCTCATGTTTAGCCAATTTTCGTGTAAATTTTCAAACTATTACTACACTTACATGTGGCTTCCCCCCCACCCAAAAAAAAAAAAAAAAAATCCCTCCCTATCTAAATTGCTCCATTTCATCTTCAATTCAAGATGGTTTTGTTGCATCTCTTGTATTCAAGATGGGTTGTGTTGCTTCCTTTCATGTATTGCATCTCTTGATATGAGTATGTCGATATTGTTCTTTTTAGTTCCTGTTCTTTTGTGTACAGAATGTCATCTGACCGTAGTTGGATGGTGCAACGATTACATAATGGGTTACTTTCACAGCCAAGAGATTTGAGAAAGGGGCTGACGAATTTCTTGATTTTGCTTATTTACAGCCAAGAGTTAGTGATATGATTAGGTGGCCTTGTAAACTTTGTGGCAATAGAGAGCATCTTAATGGATAAACTATGAGGTACCACCTATTAAGTGAGGGGTTTGTTACTAGTTATACCCAGTGGGATGCACATGGAGAACCATTTAACAACATACAACCAAAGTTTGGAGAATGATCATCTGAACATGACTCAACAAACTATACCCTTCAGACATTGGTGATAGATGCTATGGGCCCTGAAATGTACAATAATTTTATAAATCAATATGATTGTCATAATAAGGAACATGCTTCTAATCACCAGGCTAGAGATTTCTTTCAATTGTTGAAACAAGCAGACAAACCTCTATGGCCTGGATATACTAAACATACTCATTAAACTTTCAGCAATATCTCAACTTTTAAATTGCAAGTTTGAAGATAACATGCAGGCAGCTTGTTATGATCGACTTATATCTATAATCAAGGATATGTTACCAAAAAATGAGCAACTTAAGGATGGCTATTTCTACAAAGCAGAAAAAAAATGTTATCAAGCCTTGGCCTTGGATTTAAGAAGATACATGCTTGTGTCAATTATTGCACGTTGTACTACAAAGAAACTAATCATATGACATGATGTCCGACATGTAAGCATCCACAGTACAAACAAAAGGGTTCTCGATCAAGTCATAAAGAGTTGAAGCAGTAATATTTGAGATTCACATAGGATGTTTGAGATTAAATAACCTTTTCAATTAGATTTTAGATCACCCAAAATAATGTAAATTACTATCTTTTTTTCTAATTCTTGATTGGGGTTTCAATTTTTAAGATTTTATGAGTAGTGGTCTTAAATTTATCCTGCATCTATATCTGCAAATATATCTGCAAACAGGATGCCCAAAAGAGGACCACAGATGCATGTACAAATGAATGTACATATGCATTTACAGAAAGGATATGAAATTACAATTTCACCCCATGTTGTGCACTAAAAGAAGAGAAAGAGGAATTTTACGTGTAAGTAGTTACATTTGTAACAATTTGGGTCTGTATATATTTCTATAAAACAAATTGCAATTATACTTCCATTACTAATATTAGCAAAATTATGAAAAAAATAATGAAAATTCTAAAATTAAGACTCCTAGTAAAATAAAACTAGCATTTTCTCTTTCTCATCTCGCTCACATCCCGTCGATAGATTCCATACTTTTCAGATTAAGAATCGCTCCAATCATTAATTAGAGGAAGATACAATCAAACGAAATACGGTCGGAACTAGACGTTCAACAAATTCGTGAAAATTAAAAGAGGAATCGAACATACTAGTCACCAAACAATACAATCGATAAGTGAATTTCCATTGCAATAACTTTCTCATGTTCATACTTCATTAGAAGATGTAATCGACAATAATACATGCACAATTCCTGGAAATCTTTGGTTTGGTCATATACGATTTGTGTGGAAAGCTACATTCTCTTAAACTTTTTGTATTTGGCATATATTCAGCCGCGATTTAATGCAATATCCCTATTATTGGGCTGTTTATATGTTTGTGTATTATTCTACAACGTTTGTTGTTAATGTGCAATCCGTTACAGTGATTGAAATTTGCTACTAGTATGAGAGAAATCTACTAACTTTTAACTACTCTGCTTATATTTAATTTACAAACTGTAATTAGTTACAACGACTGTAATTTGTTACAAATATGAGAAAATTTGTAATTTTGTTACAAATATGGGAGAAATGTACGAACTTGTAAATATTCTACTTATTTTGCAACTTACACATTATATTATGGTATGACATACAATATATGTAATGCGCTACAGATTATGAATTAAATAATAATATATTTCTACTTGTAAATAAGGATGAGTTACGTAAATGTGTTCGTCAAGCACGGAGGAACATGGGATGGAAACGAGTACATTTCACCCACCGGTGTTGTTGGAGTAAAAAAAAGCAGCAAATATTAATCTTCGAAGAATATCCAGCAACTAATTCTCTCGGAGGTTGATTCGAACAAGGAAACTAAGAAAGTGGAAAGAAAAAAATTCCTTTAATTTAGGGATGCATAGACGGTTAAACAATGAGGGTGAGAAGAGAGACATAAAAATATAATAGAATAAAAAATAAATATTAAAAAAATTACTTAAAACTGAATGAATAATTAAAAAGAAGTATTAATCTAATTTAATATGTAGTAACACATTATTTTGACCATTAGTTTATTAAAAACGTATTTTTAACAATAGGTAGGTCAATGGTGTGTAAAGCCTAATTTCCACAACAGAAAATACATGGATAAAGTTATAATTTTAATCTATATCTGTAAAACTATTTGTACATCTATCTGTATATATAGCATTATTCCTTCATCTTTTTTTTTTTTCCTCATAAATCCTCTAATTTTTTTCTTGATGAATCACCCTTTGACGTCCCTGATGGGATATACACGGGGTGTCCCACTTTGGCATATTAAACCCAAACAATATGTTATTATTAGATAGCCCCGTACCCGTAGGTTGCACAGGGATACCAAATCAGTAAAAATTATATCAAAGCAATATTAAAAAAAATTCAAGTCATTCACTAACCATCTAAGTTCTAAATTAAAGAAAAATATCTTTGGATGAAATACCTTTATATAGACCTATCAATAAGTATAAAATCATACATGTACTCCCAGTTTTATAAATAGCAAAACAAAAAGAAATGAAACATGGCATAGAAATATATACTACAAATCATAACAATTATATAAGAAAATTGAGTGTTTCAATGGAGATAACAAAGCATGGGGGCAATCGACCTAAACCTCCATTACCGAGTGCAACATGTGGTTCCTGCAATTGCTAGTCATCAAATAAAATTAATGATTTTGTTAAAGACGAAGATATTAAAAAAAAATTGAAAACGTCTAGGTTTATTCTGATTTGCAAAACATGCATGACAAATGTTGAATAGGTGAAAATTAAACTGAAACCTAGAGATATATATACTTAAATGAATGTCCATGAAAAAAAAAAATTAAATGAAATCGTCTTATAGCATCAAACTAATTGAAACAAAAATGCACATAGCAGGGTACGTTGACCATGATTTAAGACAAAACATAGTAAAATAAAACCTGTACCTACTTCCATGAGTCCATTGGATGATTTTTTTTTTTTTTTTCTAACCAAGGATTCCCATATGTCTATTAGCTTATTGTTTATGGTTATTTTTATACTATAAGTACCATAAAAAGTTGTTTTTAAACCTTCGTGTTTTGATATAATGGTTGATTTTTTCAGAAATTTTTCACAATTCCCAAGAATTAAACAAAAAGAAACGTATATAAACAGTAGGAAAGCATTAAAACAAATAATGTTATACAAATAATAAAGTACATGCAAGATGGCAACACAGTGTAACTTATATGATATTTTAGTATCAAAATCCTTCAAACATTTGAATGTAAAGAAAATAGAAAAAATGAATAACATACCAGCTAACATAATTAGAACACGCTCATAGTTAGTCCGTAAAAAAATATAAGAATATCCTTAATAAAACAGTACAATAGATTAAATATTTATGAAAAATTAGCAAGATATTCATCAAAACATATAATTTTATAAGATAAGGTATCTAAAACACTTATCAGAATATCTTTACAACATTAATATAGCTTCGTGAAGACCTCTTTGTAAATTACATTAATAGTTGGAAGTAAAAGCTTCATTTCCACAAATTAGAATCTTTAATCGATGATGATTTGTGACTCATGAAACTCAACATAAAACTGTCTATGGGTAAATACAGGGTTTTTTTTTTTAAGAAAATCCCAACATGTGAAAGCGGTTAACCTTGACTCTTATATATTTATAGTCATTGCATATAAAACAACAATCAAAAACTATATTCTTTTAAATGTAAATGGCAGTCTCATATAAGATAGAGTCAGTGTCATCTTTGGTATAAAATACTTTTCTCGAGCATTAATGCCATCTAAAATTTTGGCTTCTGTAATATGATCTACAAGTTTTGTTACGATAGGCCGTTCGTTGTTACAAATGCCAGAGGAATGATCTATGTTTCGCATTAACATAACATGCATGGCCTAGAACGCTAGAACATCTAATTCCTTTTAAAAACTCTAGAGTATGAAGTTCACTAAGTAATTGATTATCATCATCTGATCTACATGTCCCATCAGAACTTAAATAACTCTTCACATCAGACAGGTTTTTTGTAACCATATAATCATTTACTGATTCAACAATGGGTAATTATATTACCACTACAAAAATTAATTTCAACAACATATTTTAATTTCACCACAAATAACTTATAAATTTGATTAAAATACCACAACAATTTTACATTTATAACCTACATTTCGAAATTACAATTAAGAAAGGAAATGAAAAATATTCACTTCCTACTAGGAATGGCAATGGGACAGGTATTATCTGATACCCGAGAGTACCCGCCCCGTTAAGTATTGGGGCGGGTACAGGGCGAAATTTTTCGTCCCAAAATCTTATCGGGGCGGGGACGGGTTTTGGCCGCCCCGCCCCGCCCCAATCCGATACCCGGTCTCTCTCTTTTTTTTTTTTTGAAAATAATATTTTGTTCTCTATGAAATTTCGAATCTAGATGCCAAAGATGAAATTGACATGATACTTAGAATGATTTTTCATATAATTTTAATTTCATTTTTTTCTATATTTTTTTATTTATTTCTTAACGGGGTGGGTAACGGGTATTTTTTTGTACCCGCCCCCAATCACCCCCGCCCAGTACCCGATTCAATCAAGTATGGGGCAGGGGATTTCTTAACGGGGCGGGGGCGGGGGCGGGGACGGGGGAAGGTATACCCGGACCGAACCCGCCTCATTGCCATTCCTACTTCCCACTACAATCTAACCACTAATTATTTGATAAACAACCCAACCCACACCTAAAAGAAGGGAAAAAGAAAAGGAAACAGAGGCACCGTTAATTTCTCGTAGTCTAGAACAAGTTTGATAATTTTGAATTATATATACATACAAATATATGCTGAGTCCGGTTCACCCATCCACTATAAGCGGGGTACACCGCCAACTTCTGACATGGCACACATAGAGCCGACACACATGGCGGCCATGTGTACGCCACGTCAGGCCATGTGTGCGTCACGTCATAAGTGGACAGAGTGGGTAAATAAAATTACATATGCTAAGGATTATTATACTATCAAAAATTGATTTATGCATCAAAAACAATTTTTTACTGTGGATGTCATATTAATTTCAACTCAATTCTCTATGAAATCATAGTAAAATAAATGTCACAATTCGAGGTTGAATTTTTAAATTAGATATGGAAATAAAAAAATAATAATAATGGCCCATGCATTGTGTTTAAGGCCGCCCTCTGCTTGTAAATTAAGTCACCAAAGACAATAATCAAGAGATAAATTGACATTCAAAAATGTTAACAAAAAACATTGGGAAGAAAAATAATTAAAAACATAAATAAATGAAGATATTGTGGTGGAATGAGAAAAAGATCTTAGAATAATAAATATTAAAAGTAAAGTTGTTAATGTAATTTTTTAGTTAAGGATATTTAAGCAAATAATCAAATTGTGGTGTAAGAAACAAAAAGTGCAGTGGTAAAATAATTACCCTTCAACAATATTAATTGTAGGTGCAAGTATTGCTATTCCATTCAGGTAAGTAGAAGGAATAGCAACGGGGCGGGTATGCCCTTCCCTGTATCGTTTATCAAAAACCCACCCCAAACCTTATTCAATCAGGTTCAAGAGTGGGTACGGGGCGGGTGCGAGAAAAATACCCGTTACCCGCCCCATTAATTAGAACATTAATTAAAAAATAAAAAAATGGAAACTACATAAAAAAACCATTCAATTTATATCAATCTCATCAAAAAATGAATGCTCTTAATAGTTAATAAAATATTATAAAATAAAACAAAAATACAACACTTCTCAATGTTAAATCTTAAAATTCTGATATAATAAGAACTTATTAACAAGAGAAGTTTGTACTTATTTTACATATTTAAAATTTTGATAAAATAAGAACTTGTAAAAATATATAAAAAGTCGTTCCAAAAAAAGAGTTAGTACATTGGTTAGACTCTTGGTGTTTAACACAAGAATCAGAGTTTGATTCTTCTCTTAATAAATATTTTGAAATTAAAAAAAAAAAGACTTGCTATTGGGACGGGGCGGGGCGGCATATACTCGTCCCTGCCCTGTTAAGCAATCGGGGCGCAAATCCCCGCCTGTCCCCGTCCTTGCCCTGTTAGGTAACGGGGACGGATATCTGTGGGTAATGGGTTTCGAGATGTAAATTGCCATCCCCATAGAATGCCACAATTACTTAAAAAATCAAGATCTACATTTTCAATCAGTTGATCTTTCAAACAAAGATCATTAGAAGTTTCAATACTAGTGTTGTCAATGTAGTCCTGCAAGTGGATGGATCATTAACAAGTATTATAATAATAAGTAGAGCATCGAATCCCACGAGAACTGAATTTACTAAATTTCACGTTAATTGATCTTAGCTTAAGTAAAAGGAAACACAAAATAAATTGTTAAGAAATAATTTTTGAGATGAGAAAAACTATATAAGAAAATAAACAGTAAAAATTATTTACAAATCCTAGAAATAATCAATTTCAATAAAGTATTAGGATTACGAATCCACCATTGTTGACCCGCTACAAATTATTGATTATTCATTTACAATCAATCCTCATTATATATTGACAACCGATGTTCCTTATGCGTCAATTTGCTCTCTCGATGGTCAATCGATTCTATGTGTACATACGAACTTAATTATCTCTAATTAAATTGCGAATGCATAAACATGTATTAAATTACAAAGATCATCATGTAGCGATTTCACAAGGCATATTGATATAAACAATCAATATAGGACCCTATATTGTTCATTATCATGTGGTAATTTACATCGAATCTCTCAAAAGCAACATAAATTACAAACACGAATTAATAGTGATCAAGCATTAAAACAGACATATAAGTGAATAACAAATAATTAATCAAATAGCTAATAATAAAAACGAGCAATTCTTTAAAACTAAATAATTTTCAACAATGGTTTCCTCAAACCTTAGTACAAATCAATTAGCCTAACATGTTAAGGGAAAAAAAACACAAAAGATTGGAACTCAAAACCCGAAGGAGATGAATCCCCGATAAATTCCCCGTTGTCTCTTTCCCGCGGATGTTGCTTTCCATTTTTCACGGCCTCCTCCGCACGACTTTCTCCTTTTCTTATGTTTTTCTCCCGTCCTTTTATAGTTGGGGACGCCTTAGAACCACTAATTGTGTCAAAAAGGTCAAAAAGGCTTTCTGTTACGGGCTTGGGGGTGACTGCAGTTTGCTTGCTGCGACAAACCCGCGACAATAGAGAAATTTCAAGCCCGTGGGTTAAGGCGGTTTGCTTACCGCGCTAGACCTGCGGGTTACTTTTAGTATGCGCGATTCAGTCCTTGATTTGATTTTTTCTTTCAGCAATGGTCATTTTCAGTATTTTTCTTCATTTACACGAGTCCAAAATTTCTTAAACTCTTCACAAAGATCCTTACACTCTTCAAACACGACCCAAATAGTCTCTTTTAAGTTCTCTAAAAGTGCAATTTAGTCTACAAACTTATTGACATTGATCTTCTTATGCCGAAACTATTGAGCGATTAGCTATTGATTTCACAACTTGAATGTAAAGCTCTAATTTGTTAAAAATCATCATTTTCATTTGGCATCATCTCAATTTGAGCTTTTCACCTATATGAACTATATTCACGTAAATTAAGTAGAAATCTGCTCAATTATCCATAAAATTGACTAAGTTAAGAGGAATATATTATATATAAGATACACTTATCAACTAGAAATTTTAATATTTGCTTGACTTTCATTCTCTTGACTAAGAGTCCCGTCACCCATGCTCAAGATCTAATTCAAAAAACGTTTTCACCTCCTCACATGAAGCATCACCCGAAAGAATCTATAGTCTCATGTTTTCTGTCAACCTCAACGCCTGAAAACATAAAAAACAAATTATTATTCAAACTATATAATAAAATAATAAATATAACAAAATCTAAGCGTCAATAATCGTTTAGATTAATTTCGATAATAAATTCTATAAATGTCAAATGTTATAAAATATTAACCAACATAATAGAAACCATATTATAACTAAATTAAATAATAATGGTACCTTGTAATGATCCAATAAACAAGAGGAGTTCAACGAAGCATTCACAATTTCCTGTCCTGAATCCTTCAAGATTATAGGTAAAATCTATGTGAAGTCTCCATCAAATACAATGGTTTTACCTTCAAAAGACTATTGCAAACTTGATTGGTTATCATAATGCAATATATCCCGCATGGTTCTTTCTAACGCTTGAAAACAAAATCTGTACATCATAGGAACTTCATCCCAAATAATAGGTTTTGGCTTTTGCGAGTTCAGCCAACTAAATTCCCATTTTAATGTTACATGTTGAATCTTCAGTGGGATTTAAAGGAATAACAAATCTTGAATGTATAATTCATCCACATGAAAGAAGAAGGGATGCAATGCCACTTGACGCAACATTAAGCATTGTCTCTCCTTTTGCCCTAATAGTTGCTAGTAACGTTCTCCCAACATAAGAAAAATATTAAACCCAGACAATATGTTGTTATTAGAATATTTCTATTTTCTAGCATAAGAGGGAAAGAGGTGAGAAAAATGGAAATGAAAAAAAAAAGAGGGGAAAAAACAAAAGATTGGACTTAAAAAAAAAGAAAGAAAAGATTTACTTAGAGCTTGTTTGATCCTATTTATTTGAGGAATTTATAATGAGGAGAGAGGTCGAATGCGTATTGAAAATATAAAAAGGTGTGAAACATGTGGTTGTAATTGAACAGTTGTCAAATGAAATATCAAATCAGTGGTAGGTAAATTTATAAATTGGGATAATAAATGAGATCAAACAAGCTCTTATTCTACTTAGCTTAGGGGACAACCTAAACATGAGTTTTTTCGCACATTAGACGTACTCTTAAAACCTACTCCAGATGTTTCATATTATATAAGTTTATTTTCATTTTACAAAAATTAAGAAAAAATAGTAAAAAAGTAAAATTTTCAATGAGTTTTCTAATATACCTTATTTATTTATACACACTTGGCGTGTTCTGGTTGAACAACTTACATGTGGTTGTTCAAGCATGTCACATAAAACGTCTGGCAGCATAAAGTCTATAGACCTCTGACATTTAAATAAAATTAGTGTATACACTATCCTACATATATATGCGAAAAAAATCATCATTAATTAATTATTAATTAATCTAAAAAAGCAAAGTTCTTCCGCAATTTCTCGTCATAAAATTTTTCTTTAAATTAAATAGTTGTTAAAATGTTTTTATATATTCAAAGAAAAAAAGTTAGTACATTTTTTATTTTTTTCTAAAACAACACTCCACTTACAGCGCAATGCCAAATTTGCTGCCAGAAGTGGGGATTAACGCCATTGGAAAATTTGCCAATTTGCTGCCAAAATGAGGTTAAGCGCCATTGAAAAATTTTAGAGCCAAATTTTCATGTACTGGCGGGAAATAGGAAAATGAATTTCACCAATTTCGAACAAATCTCTGAAAATGAACGTCCCAAAAAGTTCAGTAACTGTTTAAAATAAGAAAAACCAGTCACCGTCTCGACTCCCAACAAGGGTTTTTCTTCTTTCGTTTGTTAATTGTCTGCACTGTTTTCTTCTCTACATTATCGCAATCATTGTCGTTTCTTTTTGCTTTCGCGGTTTTGTTCACCTGGTGTGAATTTTTGTTCGAGATTCTCCAGAGATTTTCCGCCATTTGCCGCCGTTTCTGGTTCTGGAGACAACCCTGAAATAACTTTGATTTGGGTTTTCTAATTCTTCATCTGCGTCTGTGTTATTTTGTCAAAGAATTTCGAGCAGTTGCATGCAGTAAATGGCGGAGGCTGAACCTATGGTGATCGACGGCCCGGAGGAAAATACCCTGACAACGAATGTCCAAAATGAGAAAAAGAAACCATTGAAGAGAAAGAGGGCAGATCTATCTGTATATACCGCAAGCATAGAGGAAAAACAGGCCAAGATCAACGGATTTCGTGAGGAAATCAACGGTCTAATTAGATTCTGCAAAGATTTAGGGTCTGAACAAAAAGGCGCATTGTTGGAAAATGTTGAAAAAGTTGGAACTTCTTCCGCTTCTTTAAATGCTGTCATCGCATGTTTAATGGAGGAGAGTGAACTTCCTTTATCAAAGCTTGTAAATGAGATATTTGAGAAAGTTAGTGACATTGGAAATGGTGGGAGTAACGGTGATGGTGTTAGTAAGGCTACCGTAAAGAGCACTGTGCTTCTGCTTGGGCAGAGATTATGTTATGGACTACCGAATGCGGATGCTGACATTTTGGAGGATGAATCTGAGTCTGCCCTTTGGTATTGGGAGGTAGAATTCTAGTTTCTTGTATATTGATGTTCAATGAATCCTTGAATTTGGATTATGGGTGGTTCTGTTATTTGTCTATGTAAAATCTAGTCACTTTGGGGGTTTGTATTGTATCGGAATTTTTTTGAAGTGCATTGTCTAAAACATAGTACTAGGTTTGGTTTAAAGCTTTGGGCTAGCTATGTTGTATAGGATGAACTTTGATGCCTCACATTATGCAATTTATTGACGGTAAGGTTAGGTTTACATATCCTTCCTTTTGTATATGTGGGTTAGCCATGGATTGTTATGCATTATATGGTGCACTATGTGGATGGGTGCATGAACGATGTATGAACTTCGGGTTAAATATTTCATCTACATGAATCTTGTTAACTTGTATGTCTTGTATGTGAGTTTTTGAAATGATTGTAGGGATATAAAAAATTGTATTCAGTTTGGTGCTTTTATGGTAGAAATAAAAAAGAAAGTGGAGGCATTGCATTAAATTTTTGTTGCGTAAATGTTTATTTTGCCCTATTCACAGTCTCTGCATTTAATTATGTAATACTTTGATATAAACACTACACTTGCGGTTTATGTCTCGGCTTATATTTTCATATTGATTACAAAATCTATTAATCATGTCCTTTCTGTTTTGGTATTTATTGGTCATTTATTAAATAGCATTTTAATTTCTCGCTGTTAGTTGATACATAAACTTGTTCATCACATCAGTTTGCTAATTTCCTATATATGATTCATATTATGATGATGTATTTTGCAGAGATAGTAAGTTTAATATTTTGTTTATTTAATGTTCTGTGTAGACAAGAGACTTGAAACTGATGCCAAAATCATCGCGGTCCACTCTGAAAGTTAGGCGAACTTGTCGTAAAAAGATCCACGAAAGAATTACTGCTGTTTGGGGTAAGTCTCTGCTGCTCAATTAAAAGCTCTTGGCTTGCATAAATATTGAATTTGTTTCCAACTTGCAGTTGCTCTGAAATTACTATTGTGCCTATTGAATCACGTTTCGTAGCCCATAGAAAACCGACATCCAGACTCCAGCATTTTTAATATAGTTACTACCGGCTGTATGGTTGAAAGAAGGCAGCAAGATGAATTAGGAATTTTTGCAGATAAGCTAAATTTACCGTCTATTTTGCCCCCAGTTAATCACTTCTCAGTCTACCAAACACTGTGAACCAGTTTAATTATATTTATTTTGCAGAGGCTTTAAAAGGGTTTATGCAGAAGGGATAAACTGAATAGGCAGTAAAATGCACTGAACGTGCAAGAGAGATATCAAATAAAACGAGTATTATATGCATTTAAAGAGAGACTTTTTAAAATTTACTTAGCTGTGTCTCAACATATTGGGTGTGACATTTCTAAATAAATCATATTTTGGCAAGATATTTAGTTTTCTAAAATTGCTTAGTTTTCTAAGCACAGCTACACAGGAGTCCCAATGTGGCCGGTTTGTCATCAATAGTAATCTTGGGTTATAAGTAAAGATAGAGTACTTATTGTGCTTCTATTTGTCACATCTTTGGAACCAAGGATCTGGAATGGTTGATTTTTGGCATTTTGAAGAAAAAATTGTTGGGACAAATTACCTTGAAGAAATGTAGCATATGTCAGCTTAAAAGTGGGTGCAGTCTAGAGATCCTGGCCAGTTTTCTTCTCTCTCTCTCTCTCTCTCTCTCTCTCTCTTCAAAAATGAAAAAGAAAACAAAAAACCTGAGGCTTTGTAACTGCAAGATTTAGCAGAAGTGTATTTTTAATATGGTTTTCCAACCAATTAAATTGGTAAGCTGGAAGCTCTTGATAGCATATAATTCTTTTCAGATGTCCTGTTCACTTAACTGAGTTTGTTGCTTGAAGTGAACATGTTGGATTTATTGGGGGAAAATACCTGATTCATGCAAGAGACTTCTGGCCACAATATCCGGGTCCAATTGCCATTAACCAATGTAAACTGCCAAGTGACATCATGCATTCATTCTGAAATCAAGTTCTCTTAAATAAAATACTTGATACTTCCGCCTTTGTGTTGGCTGGACCTTGTGTATTTTTGTATTTTTGTTTTTTTCAATTTTTATAATATTATAATTTCTTAGCTTTACTTTTCACCGATGGATGTGGTTATTTAATGTGTGAAAATGTTATTATTTCTTATGACGAGAAGTGTACCAGTGAAATATTGGCATCTCTTGCTCTATTACATATCCAGCTTTAAGTTTTCTGGTTGGGTTCCAATAGTAAACTTGCTAGTTAATCATCATCCATTCTGAATAACTGAATAACAGAGTAACTACAATGCACGTTAATCATGAAAGGCCATTTGGGTTAGGTATGAGCACAACACCAATTATCTTATATTTGCTTCATAATGTTAACCTTTTTGGGTAACGCCTTGTACCTTTTTCATTATTATTATTATTAATACTCCTTTTCGTGTGACCAAAAGTTAATGATTTCATTCCAGTAACCCTTTTAGGTATGCACTGTACTTTCGGGAACAACTTCTTTTCAAGTAGTGGCCAAAGGATTAGAACCTAGAGGATTGTTACTATTTACGTGATACTTTTTATACAGGCTTCTCTTGACGTGTTTGTTATACTTTCATTATATTTAAATTCTTTGATCATCGTAGTTCTTTCATTATAGTTGCTAAATTCTTCAAGTCTTTCATCTACTGAAACAAGTGTCTTACTGCAGTAATCATAGTAATCTGATTGACATTTTGAGTCCATTTCAGCTATGATAACTGCACTGGGGAAATCAGAGGACCATCAGGGCTTCAGGCAAGACTTGATGAAAGCTTCGGACAAGCTTAGCAAAGTTTTAACAGAAGCAGATATTCGTTTGTTGATGGAGACCATGCGCCAGAAAAATTCTGCTGAAGTGTATGTATCCCAGGCCCAGCCATAACCTTTTTTTAATTTTTGTTTTTAGCTGTTGATTGAACTAGTACCTCTAATGATGAAGGTTCGAGAAGGAAGTCAAGCGAGAAGAAAAACTTTTGATCAGGGAAATGGAGAAAAGCAAACGGCAGATGGAGAAAGAGATGAAAAAGATTGATCGGGAACTTATTAAGGAAAAGTTGCAAACTGTAAGTCGTGTCTCTAGCCTTGTTTGGATGATTTGGCTGTGGTGCAGTTTTTCTCAAGATTTCCCAAATAATGTTTGGATGAATAGCCTCTTGACCTTCTTGTGAAGAAAATATTGTCTTGATTTTGTTAAATGGAAACTGTAGTTTTCTTAGATGGTAGTGGAGATTATGAAAGAGAATTATGCACCGTCAAGTCTTTGGATGCTTTAAAATCCTTCGAGAGCTAGCTTTGATGGATTCCTAGAAAATGCCTTTCTTGGATAATTTATTTGAAGTTCAACTACCTTATAGGAAAAAGAAATGAAGCGGCTAAAAGATGAGGCTGAGAAAGAGGAGAGGCGCCTTGAGAAGGAGGAAGCTGAAATGCGGAAACAGTTGAAAAGGCAGCAAGAGGAAGCAGAGAAAGAACAGCGTCGCAAGGAAAAGGAAGAAGCTGAGTTGAAAAAATGTCTTGCTCTGCAAAAGCAAGCATCTCTCATGGAGCGTTTTCTTAAAAAAGCCAAAATTGATTCAACTCCTCAAAATGGCGTTGCTGCAAGAAAGCATGTAACATCTGATCAATCCCCTGACAAGTTTGAGAAGATGGTTGGACCCGTCACTGCAGCCATGGATGCTGTTCTAACTGCTGGTGGAGGATTTGACGTAGAAGATATATGGAAGTGTGCTTCTTACTCTTTCCCCTTTATTGTGGATACACTGTAAACTACCCTTGGTTTTTAAGTAATATAAGGTACTATATTATGGTTTCCTTTTGCAGGGCACACTTAAAATCTTGGCGTTGTTTGGGACAATCAGTTCGTTCTAACAGGAAAATGCATTGGGGAATTCGTCAGAAGCCTAAGACAGAACTGGTGAAGGAACTTAAGCTTACTATGAACAGAGATTGGGCCTGTGATGAGGACTTGACCCAGTTTGTGGATAGATTGAATGATTCTAATATTGATGGAAGGTTATCATCATGTATGAATGCTAGTACTCTTCCCAATGGCCAGAAGAAGCTCAGTCGGAATAGGCAGCTTTTGCAGTTTGACAAGAGTTATAGGCCTGCCTTTTATGGTGTTTGGTCCAAGAAAAGGTGATTTCCATTCATCTTATGTTGTTGTACTTTAATGCATATATATTTGAGTGCATTATGTGCTAATCTTTTTGTGCTTATGAATGCTATGTATAAAATTGATTGTTGTTGTTAACTAAATTAACAAGTATGTGATTAAACCTTGCCTTACAAACCAAAATCTAAAAACTCACCGCTAACAATAAGCATCATTCACAAGTTAACTCCAGCCAAACTCTTATCTAATTAATATTCATAGTTCTTCAGATCTTAACTATTAAATTAAGTGTCCATCTTCTTCCACTACTTTTATCTAATGAAATACAATCACATGGTGTAGCAATACATAAATATGTGAAAAGGAAGAAAGGTTCATTAAAAAAATTCCTCCAAGCCATGTGATGGATGGTGTGGGTTTTCATGTCTCAGGTCACTGGTTATGTAAAAAAAGTGTGCTCTCTATTGACTATCATTCATGCGTGTATATACCCTGATGCTATTGAAGAAATTGATACTGAATGATGTGCATTTGAGTTACATGTCTCTTTGTTAGCCTAAGTTGATAGAGTGCGGTGAACTTAGTGTTATAGTGAATAAGTGAGATATCGTGGTAAAAATTAGAGGAGGATTGTAAAGGAGTGACATATCACCAGCTTATGCTATTCTAACTCTGATGGTTTGTTTTTGTATTTCTCCAGTCAAGTAGTTGGTGGCCGTCATCCGTTGGCAAAGGATCCAGACTTGGACTATGAAATTGATAGTGATGAGGAGTGGGAAGAGGTAAGGAAGCCAACTTTACTGCAAATGTGATTATTATTGATAGATAATGGAAACTAACGTTTACTTGTGTAGGAGGAACCTGGAGAAAGCCTATCAGATTGTGACAAGGATGATGAAGATGAAAGTGCAGAAGGAAATTCAAGAGGTGATGATGAAGATGAAAGTGAAGATGGTTTTTTTGTCCCTGATGGATATCTGTCGGAAAATGAGGTACTATAACTACTATTGTCCCATAAATTGAACTCTTCAGTTTTTATCTCGAGTACAAATGATATTTATATGTGCATTTCTTCTGGAGTACACATGTTTCCATGTTGATACAAGTGTGATACAGCATATCATGTTAATGGTGAAATGCACATTAGAAAATTATAATATAGGGCAGAACTCTTCTAGCATAGGTCTAATTGTTAAAAGAAACTGTTATCAATATCTCCCCACCCAAAGAATCTAATTATCATAATTTTGGAAATTATTCATTTTCATTCTCTTAATTGTTTCTGAGCATGCTTATGTTTTCATTGTGCCACACAGGGTGTACAAGATGATGAAATGGAATCTGATGAATTGGTTGGGGAGACGAGAAACTTGCCTGATTCTGAACTGACTGCACAGAATGAGGAATTCTACACCATGCTTAAGCAACAGAAGTATCTGAATAATTTGACAGAGCACGCCCTCCGGAAAAACCAACCATTAATCATATTGAATCTTATGCACAAAAAGGCTACACTTTTACCAGCTGATGAGCTCACTGATGTGCAGAAGTGTGAACAGAAGTGCTTGCAATCTCTGAGCATGCATCCTTTCCCAGGTTGCCCAGCCGTAGAGATATCAATTTGTAATGACACAGTAGAGGAGGATCAAGAAGCTTCCCCTTCAAGCAGCAGGTCAAGTGTGACACTGGTGGCAAGTGCTGCAGCATCACTGAATTCAGAATTGCCTCAAATTGTAGGTTCATTTTCTTGTTGAGTAGACACAAAAGAACACCCATGTGTTCCCTTTCTTTAATGTTATGGTTAACTTGTGCTGCATGCGTCAGGATGTAGTAAATGGTCATTTGTTTGGTATTTTTTAGTTTATTTGATTCACACACTGAAACTCAAATGTTTTCAGATATCTGTAATCCAATCATGCCCACAAAGTATAGGCAAAGTGGTGGAGTCCTTGCAAAGTAGGTTCCCAGCTGTTCCGAAATCCCAGTTAAGGAACAAAGTGCGAGAAATCTCAGAGTTCTCTGACAATCGGTGGCAGGTAAACTCAAGTTCAGCTATTTAGCTGGTAAAATGTTTTCATAATTGATAGGTATGAGCTTGCCTGTTTGCACTTTATCTTTAAGATTTAGCTGATAAAGTGTAGTAGCTCGTGTTTATATTCAAATTTTCAAATTTAGAAAGATTAACTTTTTCATTTTCCCATTAGAGATAAAATAGAGGATGTTCTGTTATTTTTCACATTAATGAGAAAATCGACATCTTTAGTTCAATAGTCCTGCTATCCATTACCAGTAAACTATTAGCATTCTTTTCAATAGAACATGAAAAGAAACTGCTATGCCCTGTTAGCATTCTTTTCTTTCTTTTCTATATATGTTTGTATTTCTTTAATTTTTAGTTTCTAGTGCCTCTTTCCTTCTCTCCCTGTGAACACTATTCTGCTGGGATATGAGGGTTCTTTTGGTTTTCATTTTTTATTTTTTCAGGGCCAGGTGGGGTTGTCAAATGTGAGAGATTTGTGCATGCAGTTTCTTTTCATGTTCTATTTTACTGATTCCAAGCCTTTCTTTATGGGGCAGGTTAGGAAAGAAATTCTCGCTGAGCTTTGTCTGTCTGTATCACCAGGTATGTTTATTTCCTCGTTACTTGGCCTAATATGACTGACATCCATATGATTCCCTCCAGTAGCTAGAAACATCTGATGATAACATGATGAAAATTATAAATCTCCCGTGTGCATGTGCAGAAAAGAGTTACGGAAAAACAAATAGCATTGCAAAATTATTCTCAAAGAGATGCCTGCCACCTTCTGGAAAGCCTAGCAACTTCAGTGAAACTTCTCCACAATCGTCCCAGAAAGCTACATCCACCACTCCTCATCAGGACACCATAAATCAATAAGCCTCTGGGGCGTGATAAAAAAAGCCTGTCCTCTACATTTTGGTTATGTGTGTGTGATACGAAAAGTCCATCCCTCTCTACATTTTGCTTATGTGATATACCAAAAAAAAAAAAAAAAAGGAGGCCCTATAATGATGGATACAAAAAAAGCCCTGTAATGATGGTAGATTTACAGGTTTAGCAAAGAAGTAAGGGGGGTAGTATGATGTGGATGTATTTTGAGCTAGTTAGCAGTGCTGAATTTCAGTTGCTCTGTTTTGGAAGTCCACGGTTAGTGGCCAATTCCTTAACTGTGTGAATGACAGTTCTGAAAGATCCTTTTTGTTGCTCGATCCTACCCTGAAGCTCTTACAGAAGTGAAATTTGTTTACTTGTTCCATTACTTTGCTGAAAGATCCTTTTTGTTGCTCGATCCTACCCTGAAGCTCTTACAGAAGTGAAATTTGTTTACTTGTTCCATTACTTTTCCTGTTTATCTCCAATAAAGGGAAATTTGAAGGTAAAAAATGTGACATTTTACTGACGAATGATCAGCAAAGTAAATATGGTAAAACTACACAAATAAATTGAATAAAATCCATCATTCACAACAAAATAGTGCATATGGTATTACAAGTTTCTCCATACAATATAACCAATAATAAATGAATCCCAGCAAACCCAATAATTCAACAACAAATTGAAAGAATACTAAACGCGATAATTAATCGCTAATAATCCAAATTATGTATATGCTAATTGAAAGGATATGCTGATACCATACTCCCAAGAGAAGAGGATCATAATCAATTAGACTTGATAAGGATATGATGCGTTTTGAACCTTTGCACTACCAGCCCCATCTCTCTCAACATAAGCATAGTACTTCAAGAAGAATGCAAGTGTCAAAACCACCCACTCCAAGAAGAAAATAAGAACACACAATCCACCAGCCAACTTCAAGATTATCACACCATCATCTTCCCTCACATAGGACTTGAGATTTTGGAGAAAATCCGTGGGCCTCGTGAAGATGAGCACCGATATGGAGCCCTGAAATATGGCGGTGAGGACGGTGGCCACCATGTGAGCTCCATACCACTTGGTGGCACCCCGTGCAGCAGAGGCGGCCGCGCACCCAGAAATGGCACCCCCGATGGTGATGATGTGGAGGAGGATCAGGAGAAACCCGCAAAGCGATGGGATGAGACGGAGTGAGAGGGTCAAGAAAATGCAACTTGAAGCCGCACCTAGTAGAAGATAGTTGGTGAGGATGAAGACCTTGTGGGTGCGGGGATGGGATTCGTTCGAGGAGCTGTCGATGGAGAAGCCCATTTTCGGAATCTGAATAGAAAATTTATCGAGATTTCGAAGTTTTGAGGAAATATTGGATTTGATTTTTGTTTAGAAACTGGGAGGATTTTGAATTGATTGGAGAGGAAGAAGAGGAGGCTGTATTTATAGTGGTGTGAGTGAAAGAATCAGCAACGGTCACATTTTGGTAAGAGAAAAATCGGACCGTTGTGAAAAGTAACGGCTACCTGGTACCTCCTGGCATCCGCTAGGAAGCTGTTTTTTCGTTTTTTGTCTTCAACTATTATTACTTAAATTTTGAAAAAGAAAAGGGAAAATGAATAGTTATTTGATAAAAATAAAAATATAAAATATTTTGACAGTGAATCATTTTTCTCGATGCTGGTGTATTGTATTTACGGGAGGAGGAAAAGAAAGTAAAGAATCGGTTTGGTTTTTGTGGCTGTTTAATTCTCTTTTGGGTTAATTTCACAAAAGCTCTCAAATCTTTGAGTTAAGAATCAGTTGGGTCCTCAATTTTTTTCCCACTCTTCTAGGTCCCTAGCCTATTATAAATGTGCATAATAGGTCGTTTTTGTCACTATTTCTTTAATTTTTCAACAAATAACCGTTATACCCTTTAACTTTTTAATTTTTAAAAAAAGTTTAAAAATAATAAAAAAATTTAAAAAAAAAAGAAAAAAAACCCCAACCCACGCACCCACCTCGACATCAAATGAACCCCCTCCCCCGACTTTGGCTGTTGAAACGACAGTAGCCAACATTCTGCCAAGTGCTGTCATTTCTGACAGCGCGTCTCCCTCCACCTTTTATGCTGCCAGAGATGGCAGGTAGCAAATTGAGGGGAGGGTAGCAACAGGGGGTTCACCCTTTTTTTTTTGGCAGCTGGAAACGGATGCATTCTGGCTGCAAATCTGGGCTGGGGAGGGGAGGGGAGGGGTGCGGTTTTTTCTTTTTTTTTTTTATTTTTATTATTTTTAATTTTTTTAAAAAAAATTAAAAGTTGAGCGGTATAACGTTTATTTTGCTGAAAAATTAAAGAAATAGTGACAAAAAAGATCTATCGTGCGTAATTATAAACGTTGGGGACCCAGGAATCCAGTTGATTCTTAACTCAAAGGTTTGAAACTTTTTGTGAAATTGACCGTTCTCTTTATTCACATTGAATTACAATAAGAAATTAAAATGAGATGAAATAAGTTATTTAGATTTAGTAAAAGTTTGAAATTTGTGACAAATGAGTATTTATCAAATCAGTGATAGGTGAAACTATAATGCATTTTGGAAATGAGAATCAAACAAGCACTTTCTCTATTGTAGCAGGAGACACCACATGAGAAGTATCATATGATGTTATACACATGGTATTATATTATTTTTAATAAATATGGTGTTAGAAGTAGAATTGAGTACATATATTAAAAGTTGCATATGTTATTTCACGTCGACATACAAATGACAATCAAACCAAGGTTTTTGAAAATTATTATGGCAAGATACATGCTAAAAGTTCCGTTGAATAAATTTGAAATGACTTCTAGATAAATTTTTAATGGGTTCCTTTTATAAATGAGGGTAACTGGATACATGACAAATTGACAATAATTACAATTGACATCTTACAGTAAAATGCAATCATTATCTTTATTTATAAATGGAATTAATTATAAAATACATTTTGGTTGATTTGAAATATCCATCCATCAATATTATATGACAAATATAAGAACTTTCACGTGTTCAATAATACAATCATTACTCTTATTTATAAATGAAATCCGTTATAAATCTATCTAAACGAATCCTTGTGAAGTACTTAAAGTCGCTCCTTTCATAATTAAAAAAAAAAAAGAAGTTTAAAATCGCTGTGAAATAACTCCCTTCATTTTTGGTCTCCCCCACCCCACCCCACCCCACCCCACCCCACCAAAAAAACCAACAACAAAAAGCAACTTTTACTTTTTTGAAAAAATCAAACCAATAAAATATAGTTGTCAAACAGGTTGTGCCAAACATGCGACTGTGATTGGAAACGGAAGAAATTGTATGAATGATACTGGAGAGGACCAATAATCGAACTCCGAGTCCGTTTGCACCGAAGTGTCCAAAGGATAAGTTCGACTTCGAAATTCAAAATTCAAATTCCTAAAATCCGAAAGCTGAAGAAGAGAGAAACAGAAGCAAAAAATGGCGTCGGACATGAAGGGTTTCTTCCGGCAGAAGAAGAAGACGACCGGTGGCGGTGGAATCGGAAAGTCAAAATCAAACAAATCGACGTCGTTTAAGAAACCAAAGCACTCCGCATCCTGCGGGAAGGACCAAGTTCAGCCTCCGGCTCTCGTCTTCCATGGTTCTCTCGATCTCCAAGGTTTAATCTGTTCCGGAATTCTCTTTGATAGATGACATCTTATAGCATTCCTTTATAAAGTTCAACGAATAGTTAGTTAACTGACGCATGAAAAAATTTTTAGGGCACTAAATCGCATTATTTACATTTAAATTGGGCTTACTTACTGTGCTTTTGAAGTTTTCCTTTCGGACACTAATTGGGTGGTTAAACGATGAATGTAAACAGTTTTAGAGGATTAAAAGGGTGTTCTATTCATGATTTACGATGTACGATTCCTAAAATAAATTTTGAGTTGATTAAAACGGTAAAAGAAACTGTATTAGAAATTGTGAGTTGCTAAAAGAAGGTGCTCATTCTGCTTTCATGGCCCAAGCTCTTGTTGATATTTGGCTACGCTTACCAAGAAACCGGTAAATACCAGAAATAGTTGCACTAACTGAATTATTCAAATTTCAGCAATTGATTATTAATCATGGTAGAACAATCAATTTGGAGATGATTTTTTTGATGGAGTTAGTGGCGCTTGACATTTTGTTCCCAGAAATGGAACCTGAAGTGGCCTATGTGGTTACGCATTTTTCTACCTTAATATTTAGGGCTTGTACTGGGTTGAATGTCTGCCACTTTTCATTTTGCATTGGCACAAGCTGATTTATTGTGATGATGAGCTCGTATTAATGTCAAACAAATTAAACGGAGAATGGAGATCCGGTATAGATATGTGCCAATGATGTGCCAAGTCATAGAAATAATGTGCTATTTATTGATATATTATCCAGCATGTTAGTAAAGGTTGTGCGATCTCAAAATAATTCACCACGAGACTGCCAGTTGATCAGTCCACCTTTGGAGAAACTAGCAAAACTGCTTTTAACTTTAAGGTTGCATATAGCTTGTTTGGAATTCTTCTTCCCTCTTCAAAATTGTTTTCAACCACCAATTTCCAGAAACAATTTTCAGATCGACCAAATATTGTTCTGCACCTTTTAACCCTACATTCTTCAAATATCATTTTTGTCCCCCCAAAATTTTCTTTGGAATGATCTTCCGATCTAATTTAGAAATGTTGGGGCTTGATGAGTGATTTCCATGACAAGAATATGTGGAATTATTTGCTCAGATATGACAATTTTTTGCTTAACCTCCATCATCAATTGCATTAATCTTGAGATCCCCATCATCTTATGTTTGCTGGCTTAAAATCACATCTTGATTGAAAATCAATGGATGCTCTAATATGATATCAAAATTCTGCACAGATAATTATGATGACAGTGAGGAGATACTGAGGCAATTTGATATGAGCTTCCGCTATATGGACCATGCCTTGGTATGAGCCGGTTGGAACGTTGGGAACGTGCTAACAAATTGGGCTTGAACCCTCCGAAAGAGGTCGAGCGTTTGTTGAGAGCAGGCAAGGTTAATGCTGGATGCTTGTGGGATGGTCGCATTTAGGCCTTTGCACTTCTTTCTTCCCTGTTTGTCATGATCGGTGGCTCCTGTACATCTTTTAAGCTTTCCTGCTTGGGCGTATATTGTACCATTTTAAGTTTTATTACTACTTGAAATTTGTGCAGCCACTTGCTGCTCTATGGGTACACTTATTATTCTTTGCCTTCGAATTCGTAGTTTATGTTCGACCAGTTGAATGTATTTTGCATTTATTTACTTTGGTGACAGAAGGTTGAAAGCTTCATTGTTTTAATGAGGTTGACATGGATACGTTTAACAGTGAACCAAACCGCCAGGCCGTAGTATTTAGTACTTACTAATGATGATGGCAACTATTCTTGTATTATATAATGAGGTTCAACTCTAGCTTGCTTTCGCTAGCTCAGAATTTTGTTGATTGATTTTAGCATTTAGTTCACAATTCGACTACAAAGCCTTATTATCTCCTATTAATGAGCCTTATGACTTACGTGGCGGAAATCTAACAAATGATAGGGCTATGTTTGTTAGATTTCTGTCACGTAAGCCATCTATCTCCTTAATAGGAGCTTTATCTATCTCCTTAGCAAATTTCTTTAGCTTATGCCGTGATGTCTAATAATATGTTCAGAATGATTATTGTATTTTTTACTAACGAATAAAAAATAAGTCATATTGGGTACTATAACTGCCCTACGAGGGTTCTCTGTATTTCCTTTAAGTTGGGCACGGGAACTAAAAAAAAAGATATCTTGTCATTTGGATGGTATCGTATTGTGCGATCAGTGGGCTTCTAAGCTTGCATTGACCAATAAAAAATTTATATTCACCTTGTTGTCACGTCATTTTTCCCCCTCGATACAAGGGGAGATAAGAGCGGAAGAAGGGAAATAGGGGAGGGATGAGTGTGGTTTGAATTAGGAGTCTCTTACCAGGAATATTTATATCTTAACAACTGCATCACTTATTTAAACCACTATCATATGTCTTCTTTTATTATCACATATCGATAAATAATATTTGTACACAAAAATTGTACAACTTACTTAAATGTCCTTTGCCTCGTCTTCCTTGGAATCACAACTTTTGAGGAGTCTGGGTAAATTCAAGGGTGTGTTATAAAAGTTTGTGTATACAAATAACACTTCTCATAGTCATCATAAGTGACTTTGCTAAACCAAGAAGCCAAAATATGAAATCTTATTACTATATCCATTCTACAAAAATGGTCCAATTTCAATTTTCACAAATATTTAGAAAAATAAAATTAATATTATTGGAAAAGTGAAGTTTGTTCTCTTTACCATTTTAGATATTTAGATTCTACTCTTTTAAAAGATTGAAAACATATTTATATCCATATTAGTAAAAATACATTTTGAAAACAAAGAAAAGTTGTGTGAAGAAAACTCATAATGACGTTTTATCCTTTTGAACGTTTTAGTGTAAAAATTTGAAAATGTTAAAAACAAAAAAAATAAATCATTCTTTCCTTCTTTTCCTTGATACTATTTTTTTAACCCCTGCGCTGCACAATCAAATTTTAGTAACAAAGCACAATATAAATTATTCGTTTAACATGTGCGTTATTGTTAATTTATAAATTTATAAACGCAACGATCATTGGATCACTAGTTTAATTGCGATATCATTGTTTTAACCGGTGAGTTATTCTTAATTTATAAATTTAAATAAAAAAACTTTGCAGGAAAATAAATAATAGAAATACTATAAATACTATGTAATATATTTCAAAACATATAGAATACTGAGTTACTGACTAAAATCCTTTGTTCAGAAAAAAAAGCCACATATGCAATACCACGAGGTATGTTAGAAGCAGGGTCACTGGTTTAAACTTTGTGTGATTTGAATTTTCAAAAGAACTTTGTCAAAATTGCAACCCAATGGGTTAGGACAGGTGACACGCCCCACTCTAAGTACCTCTAATCTGCTTGAAGTGTGACGTGCATCGATGATAAATTCCAACTACAAGTTAGAATTTACTGTTAAGGCTCGTAAATATTTTAATTATTCTAGGAAAATTTTGACAGTATCTCTCCTAATTTATTAACAAAACCAACCTGTATGAACACGCCCAACACAACACACTAACATCTCAAAATATGACAAACGACATCATTTCAAGAAATTATACTTCTCACATGAATAAATATCTAACCCAATGATCATTTACACATATTCCCAATGTATATTATTAATCTTAACCATGTCAACCTTATAAATTATAGCATTAATAAATCTTTTACCAATTCATTTCATTAGTTGGTGGCTCAATTCTCAAACAGTAGGTTCAAACACAATATTGCCCAAACTCTAATTGATACTTGAAAAGAAAATCATTTAGGAAAACATGTGAGCTAATAAGCCCGGTGAGTGGAGTTTTATAATTAAACATGCCTCTTGGAAAGTCAGAATATAACTTCATAAAATCTTGAATAAAATGTACGAGTAAATTCTGGACTCTCATAATTTGAACTATAATTTCCTCATAATATCAACATTGATAAAATCATTGTATGTTAGAGAACATCATTTCGTTCAATAATCACCATAAATCCACCCGAAAGAGTATTTATAGTTTCATACTATCATGTAACCATATTCCTTTTACGTCATACGAGCGTAGACGCTAGCTTAGGCTATAAGTACCTTATGACCCCTTCGCCCTGGGCGGCACAACAACCAACTTGAGCCATAGTTAGCACATTAGGCCCCTTCGCCTGGGCGGTGTTTCGTATTAACAGCTTGAGCCATAGGCACCTTCACCCGTAAGCGGCATATTCATAATATTTGATACAAATTTGAGAGTTTTTATATATCATAAATCTTATTTCAAATCAAATATTTGTCTAAAAATCATAGTGTGCCATTTTATATAAAAATCCATATGAACTTTTCTAAGAAATATCAATTTTTGAAATTTCATAGAAATACATTCATCATAAAACATTGCAAGTTTCTGTGAAATCAAAGCATAACATATTTCATTTAGAAAGAAAAGAAGAGGAGAACTCCACTCACCAGCTAAGTAGTATCCTTTCATGTTTCACTCCCTGTTAGCCTTTATCATTTCCTGTGACATCATATGGAAATTCTATTTAACGTTTAAATCACTTCTAATAAACTTCTTTTATTTCACAATTCACACATAACTTAATTCATTCACTTTTTTTTCCTTAATCGTATTTATCTTCTTTGTAACTTATTTTACTTGTTAAAATCTTCTAGTTCAATTAATTATATCAACATGAAATTCCCTTTTGGATTACAAATCCTCTACTTCATTAATTTCCCAAGATTTCTTCATTTTCTGATTAGACATATAGTTGTTCGTCTTACATAATTATCCTACACTTTATTCCATCTTAAAAATCATAATAATATCACATATTAAAATCCTAAATTCCCACTAATATAATAACACAAATTCTTCACTTTTAAAAACTAGTTCTTAGCCTTTAACAAACTTTTCACATTTGCTATTAAACATAATGTGTTCATTTTTGAAAATTAAACATTAATGTGTTCATTACTTGCATTTATTCTCAACTTCACCAAATTAGTCAATTGCCATAAATATTATGCCATAAAATCATAACACCAACTTATATATAAAATTTCAACTTATTTTCTCCATATAAAATTTCATCTCTATACTAAGTAATAACTTCTTATACTAACTTTGAGCCTCAAGTTTCATAACCAAATATCGATTTAATCCCACTAAAACATGCAGTAAATAAAATTATAACATAATAAGCATGTTCATAAAAATTCCATCAACCCTAACAAAATTTATATTCTTAGCTTAAACTTATATAAACACAAAACTTAATAACCAATAACACTTACTTGTTTGATCCTTGTATTCCCCTTCTTCTTCTTCCTAGGATTCTTCCAACTCCCTTTTTCCTTTTTCCCTTTTTTTTGCAAGCTTGTCCAACTACTTCCTGCTTCGGTTTCTTTGCTTTCTTCCTTGCTTCTTTGTTTTGTGTTTTTTTTTCCGTGTAATATATATAATATTATATATGGTAGCAAATGGTCCAATTCTCACGAGAAGTTTCTGGACCCAACTTGCTTTCTTTGCATTTCATTTTTTCCTTGTTTTCACCTTTAACATTTTAATCCTTAATCTTATGTGTGCATTTAATTGGGTCCTTATTTTCACTCTATCACATGGAACGAAAATATAAGGGAAATTGGGATGTCACAACACTGGCTGAGTTGCCCACTCAAAACCCCCAAATTGTCCAAGTCTTCAACAGAGTCATTGCAGTCCGGGTCCAATCATACCAACCCGTCCAGGCCACCAACCCGTTCATTGGGTTTTTAGGCAGGATTTTAAAACAACGCATAGCAGTTGACAAAAAAAAAGGCCAATTGCTAACCGATTTCAGTAACCGTGTAGTGAAATTGGGTTAATGAATCAAAAATAGAGCTTAAAAAAAAATAATAATATTACTTGGTGACTACATAGTAAGAAAAAAAGAAAAATAAAAAAGGATAATAAAAATAATTAGTGGGGGTTTACATAGTGAAAAAGGGGGAAACGATAATAAAATTACTTGGTAGTTATGCAGTAGGAAAAAAAGAAAAAAATGGATAAATAAAAAAGTAATTATAAAATTAGTAGATGGTTATATATGAAAAAATAATAAAAAGGGGATTTCATAATCTTGTTTAGGTGGAAAAATGATTTTGGAATAACAGTCCTTTTTCTATATATATATATATATATATATAGGTGAAGCCTAAAAATTCTGTTTAGCTGAAAATGAAACAATCTACAAATTACATCCATTTTAATTTAATAGAAGCATTAAAGCAGTGGTAAATTATAAGCATCTATTAATTCAACTCGCCACAATAAACTTAACCTAATATGCTAGATAGAGCACAATTAATTATAACCAACATAATATTATATGAATTAAAACAATTTAACCACACCTACTATAATAGGAAAAAAGGGTTTGGGTTCGTGTCATTAAAAAAATAAAAAAAATTAGCGACAATAGTTACTGAAAAAAGGATTCGATAAAAATGGCAATAGATAAGATTTGAGATTGAAACTGAATGGCGAAAAAATGGTGTGAACTAATGTAATGAGTTCAACAAAAAGTGGGTAGTTTTTCATAGATAATGAACGGTTTTTCCCATATATAAACATTCAGTTTTCATTTTTTAGTGAAAAAATATAAATAAAAATAAAATATTCAGATTCTAGAATCTAGCCCTAGGCGGGAAAAAGATACCATTTACTTTTCCTTTTAGTATAGTATAGATTTACTCTTTATGGGATGAAGTTGGTATTAAACCATCTCCAGTAACCTTCTTATTGGATGTATCTACATCATAAAAAACATCTTGATAGAGAATTTAGTTCACTCCAATAAGTTTTTCATTTTTACCCTTCATTTTACTTATCTTGAGAGACAACAGTCGTTTTTTTAATTTTTGATGAGATGATTGCACTGCCGAAGGAACCGATTTAATCGTTAGATCTGCCATGGTAGGTTTGTCATGAAGATGAAAATTCCAATTAAGGCAGTAGATAAGTTATCTTGATATGAACTCCTAGAGTTAACAATGGAAGTTAGATAGATCGGAAGACCTTTAAGAACTCAAATTAGGGATTTCGTTGGGGAAAAAACTTCAGCACTCTACACTCAGTGCTCTAACTATTATATTTTTAACATGTGTAATCTTATTAGTCTCACTTATACCACCCCACACCCATTAACTCCGTTAACATTCATCAGCTGTCGTTTCTTTTATTAAAATTTTCAATTGAATTCTTTCCTTTTTTGGTTTTATTTGTTCTTTTTGTTTGACTCTTTTTCCCCCTCATATGACGTGCCTACCATGTACCCTTCTTTCTACTTTTACTTCTTTCATTGTCTTTTTTCCTTTGACGTTCATACCCATGTCTTCAGTACGTCTTCCGTTATAAATTTTGTCATTGCCAGAAATTCACATAACAAGAAAAAATTATTGTTATTTTTTGTATTTATAAGATTAATTTGCTCACGATGATTCCTTGAATTCAATAAAATGGACCAAAATATATATCATGGCACAAAATAAATTCATGTGGAAATTCTCAAAAGCATTTAGTACGGTAAGTCGTTCAGACGTTTACGATGATTAGGGGAAAAAGGAAAACTAAAAAACAATAAATTTCACTTTTTGCCAACCACACCATTCAAACTACTTTTGTGTGTCTGTCCAACTTTTTTCATAGAAAACAAAAGACATTGTTAGAACCATATCAAGCTATAAATAACATGAATATTTGAAAATAAAGTACTTAAAAAATAAGAACAAGTTTTATCTAAGTTAATTCGCAATACCATTTTCCTGCACTTTCTCTTTTTCTTCTCAAGTTGGCTTTTCAGTCGAATGTTTTCTATCCCATTTGTTCTAACACCCGGGGAATCCAAGACTTGTATTGAATTTTGTTCCAAATTTTGATTATCGCCACTATCAACCTCATCTTCCTTGCCAAGATTAGATTCATTAATCTTCATCCCCTTTAGAGTATTTTCAATGTTTTTTAGGTCATTCTCCAATATATTTTTAGCAACTTGGGAAGTTTCAACACTCAGTGCACCTTTACCCGCAAAATGAGTTGCTTTTCTCATTATTAGGCTCATTTGCAAGCTCATTGCCTCATTTTTTTTTATCCCTTCAATAGAGCTACAATTTTTGTTCATCCCTAAACCATCTTTAACTCATTTTGTGCGTCTCTTTTGTGCATTAGCAAGATGTTTAGAAGCATCATGACCAATATGCCGCAAAGAGCCAATGTTGTATATTTAAAAAGACCTTTTCAGTTGCGTTAGCCATTGTTTGGCACTAACTGGTGAAGATTATTTTTGGTTGTTTGTTTTCCCTGATTTGCAAAAAAGATTCGAAGAACCAAACAAAAGAGTTAGTCGTCTAATCCAACAACATCGCACAACCAAAATAAGATGTTTTGTTTGTGATGTTTTAAACCAATAAAAGGATTCAATATCATATCATATTTGTTTGTGCGGTATGTTATGTCAAAAACTACTGCATCTCGAAAGGATCATAATCCATTCTAAAAGAGGATAAATCAAGTTTTCAAGAAAACCTCAAAGGTAAAAAGAGGAATCAAAAGTTTATCTTGATTTACTATTTCATATATAGAGTGATATATAGGTGGGCATCCGCCATTAGGTTAGGGTAGATTGGTTGTCAAAAACAGTTCTCTTTGTCAATTCCGAGCAAGAGGAAATCCGCACAAATTGTAAGGATAAGGTGCAAAGAAGAGGAAGAATAGCAAAAGACAAAGTACGTGGCATGATCATGTGTTCTTTGGTGTATGTATTGCTAAAGTTATTGCCGTAATCCACAACGGATTGATGAACAATTTTTCTAAGAAAGAATTAGAGGCCTCTCAACCGGAAAACTTTTGGTGACGAGAGAGATGAGGGTTTTTTTTTTTTTTTTTGGGTGGGGGGAGCCATTGCTCATCCCGAGCAAAAATGTCTATAATCACATTCAAACATTAAAAAGTTCAGATAATCAAGGTAGGTAAACTTGCAACCTTACTCACAAATTCAAAATTGTAATATTAATTCACAAGAGTGATCCAAAAATTGCAACAAAATAATAAGTTAGGCTTATCCAACTTCGACAAAAGAGAATGGGAAAAATAACTCTCAACGATCATCTCAATTTGGAAATAGACAAAATAGATTTCAAAGCAAAATATAGTCTCTTTTTCTTGCTCTCTTTTTTTTTTTTTTTGAACTCTCACACTTCTATCACTTAGTTAAGCTTCACCGGTAATGTTAGTAATCCAGTCTTGTAGTGATTCTCCAAAATTGAGTATTTTGACAATCAAGTTTCAACCATGCAATTCAAATCCACTAGTTATCTAAATCCCAAAAAGTAACTCTATTTGCTCCTTTTTTTTTTCTTTTCTTTCTTTCTTTCGTAGGTAGTTCATGCACTAGTCCTCAAGGGTAGCCTTCTCCATCAGTAGATTATCTCTTACACATTGGTGATGCATAGTACTAAATTACTCAATGTTAGCTCACACTCCTTGAGGTAGGCAACTTTTTTCTACAAATTTTTTTTTCTTTTCTTTCTTTTTTATTTTTAACAAAATTTTGAGATTAGAGTGATAGCATATAGTCAATACCTAGTCTCTACTTGGTAGTCAAATATACTCTACATGAAATTTATTCAATATGTACGGAGTCACCGCATTTCTAGAAATTTCCTTCACCGGTTCAACTACCCCAAGCTTATTTCAAAAGAAGATTTGGAATAATTCAAGCACAACTATCATATAGTTAATTTCATAATTTCTAAATCTAAATGACAATTAGTCATGACTAAAGCTCAAAATAGGATAAGCTTTTGGATCTTCTCTATGAATCAACAACAACTTAAACTTAGGCAAGGCAATTCATGCCGGCATACTCAAGAAAAATGTAAAATATGCCCCAAACTTGAAACACACATTGTCCTCAATGTGTAAAAGAACAAAGTAGAAGAGGGGTGATAAACCTTCCCCGGTAGAATGGATGACTTGGGCCCATCAACTTCTTGCAAATAACACATATGGTCCACCCATGGTCCACCCCCAAACTTATGGCAAAACCTCACTTCTATTGAGAGAAATTTTTATCATTGACGCCTTTCATCGAACACTTTTTGGACATCCTATGAAATCATAAGACAGGAACAAATTTAAGGTGTAAAGGGCCTAAAAAAATTTCAATTATAATAACATCAATCTATTCATAGCTCAATCCTATTATGCTCAATACTCAATGTTAAAGTTCAAAGAAGTTAAGCATTATGCATCAATATGATCTAGGAGTTTTAAGCAATTTGCACCATAGATGCTCAATGAGAAATGATAGAGTGAAGCATTAATGGATGAGGAGGGGTATTCAAAATTATTTAGGGCAAAACACCATGTACTTGGAGTGAGTTGATAATGATGGGGATTGATGCAAAAAATTTGTAAGATATGCATAAGATTTCCAGGTAAAGCTCAACAATTTCTAAAATTACTTATGCATATGTCAAAAGATGATATCTAATCTAGTCATTTAAAAAAAAAAAAAAGAAAAAAAGTTAGAAGATTGGGTTGCTTTCCAACAAGCGCTTCTTTAACGTCATTAGCTAGACGTTATTCTTCTTAGCAAATATCTTTTCATGGCACTTGGAATGTAGCTTTCGATTTCTTGCCACACTTGCTAAGTATGACTTCTCTTAATTGCGTGCTTGTGGCACACAATTTTCTTCTGCCCTTTTCAAAGTCAAAAAGACTTGACCACATCCGGTTCGAACTTAATAATGTATATCTTAATCTCTTCTTCAGCTCCGATGACAAAATCAATGAGGGTCATATTTTCAAATTGCTCGAACGGTATCATCTCACCAACCTCAACATGTTCTTCAATCCTTTGTTTGATGATTGGTTTGTTTTCCGAAACTTTGAGTAATTGACTCAATTCTTGAGTTGCTTCATTTACTCTTGCCCCGGTGGTATTCAACTGTTCGATTTCATCATAGAAAAGAGTGAGGAGGCTCTCAATATGTGACTCTTATTCATCTCGGTAGATAAGCCATGGATAAGCCAAATGTTGTCGCCAAGCCGGATGTGTCCAATATGTTTCCATTGGGTAAAATAATCCGAATGGCAAAAACTTGTTATGAACTCACAGGAATGTAAACCACCTCAAGTGCACACGACGCTCTTCCGATCTAAAGTGGACAATGAGTCTGAGTTGTCGATCCCGCGAGGATTGGTTACTTGTAATTGAATTTCTTATTCTAACTTAGACATAAATGCTATAAAATACACACAGAATAAAAGTTGTTTTTGGAAAAAATGAAGTAAACTAAAGAGAAATAAAATGTAAACATAAATGGAGGTACATTGAAAACTATAAAATTTAGAAAACTTAGTGTTGAGATTCTTGGCTCCACTTAACTATAAGTTAATCAATTCTTCGATAAGCATTTAAATTACTCATTTTCTATGTTAGACCCGATTTTCCTAAATTAGCTAATTACCTTTCTCGAGTGTCAAATTAGCCCTAACCAATTGGTTTAACCTATTATATCTCTATGTAGATTAAAATCAATTAATTGCATTAAGTGTTTGTGAAAATGCCTCAATGGGTCTAAGATGCACAATATCTCTCAATCATTATACACCTCACAAATCACATATTTGGTGATCAAGCAAATATGTGAAATTAAGCTCAATAACAAACACACATGAAATGAGTAATCAAATAATGAAAAGAACATAGAAATTAATTAACTAGATAATTTTATGAATCATCCCAACATTGCACAATCTAGCTCATCATGGGGAAATTGAAAGAAACCAAATATATAAAGCTACACAATACAATGAAGATAATAATGGAAAATAAAAGATGCAAAGATAGTCTCCCTTAAAAAACTTGATCTTTATCTTTCATTTCTTCAATCTTCTTCTTGATTTCTTGAAATTCTTCCAAGATTTCCCCTTCTATGGAGGCTTCAAGAGAACTCCTTTTCAATCCCCCCTTTACTCTAGTGGAGGCTCCAAGAAAATAAGTATATATATATAGTAATGCCCAACTCTTGAAGGTTAAAAACTCGATTTTATTTTAATTTTGCACAAAAAAGAGCCCCAAAATATGAAAATTTGGGTATTTTAGGATAGGCTGTGCAAAGGTTGTAGAATGCATTCTACGACCTTTTCGCAGTAAGGGTATTTTGCTATAGATTGAAGCCAGGTTGTAGAATGCATTTCACGAGCTGTTTACACCCTTCTTTTCAAAAAGTTCATTCAGGCCCCCTAGCATCTTTTTTTTTCTTGCGCATTTGGTCCTTTTACATTCAATTCTTCTCCAATGAGCATAGAAACTTCAAAGTCATTCCAAATGGTTCTCAGGCTTCACTTTTTCTTGCACCTTTGGTCCTTTTGCTCTTCTTTTGCCTTTTATTCTTCCAATTTGGATTTTTAATCTACAAAGATGAAATTTAAACAATTGTGAGTAGAAATCTACTCAATTAATTAATAATTTACTCATTTAAAAGCTAAAATAAGTGTGGAAATGCACACTTATAGGGAGATAGGGGAGCTGTTGTGCACCATTCTTATAACTTGATAGTTTTTATTGTAAGGCTAAACTAGTACATTAAGTGTAGTGTGTGTTACAAACTCAAAGGTGTGCAAACTACTATAAGTGCATAGGTCGTAATCAAGTAACAAGATAGACCATGAGTCCGCGTTGTCGATCTCACGATGATTGGTTTACTTTTGGTTGAATTACTTATCATAATTTAAATAGAAATGCTATAAAATACACACAATAAAAGTTGTTTTGGAAAAATAAAATAAATTAAAAAGTAACGAAAAAATGTAAACATAAATGAGAATAAATTGGAGACTAAACTTGCATAACTTAGGTGTTAGAAGTCTTAACTCCACTTAACCATTGTCTAATTAATTCCTCAATAAGCACTTAAATTACTCATTTTCTATGTTAGATTTGATTTTCCTAAATTAGCTAATTACCTCTCTCGAGCGTCAAATTAACCATAACCGATTGGATTAACCTACTAGATCTCTCTATCGATTAAAACCCAATTGATTGAATTAAATGTTTGTGAAAATGTCTCAACGGACCACCTAGGTGAGGGGTATATCTCCATATCCTACAAGAATCTAGGGTGTTTGTTACATTGTCTAAGATGCATAATATCTTTCGACGATTATATACACCACAAAGCACATAATTGGTGATCAAGTAAACACGTGAAATTAAGCTCATAACAAACACAAATGAAATGGTAAACAAATAATGATAAAGAACATAAAAATTAATTTCTCCCTCTGTTCCACAAAGATAGTCCAGTAATTATTTTCACATAGATTAAGAAATGATAGTTTTTTTTTTGACAACTCAACACACGCACACCCCAACGCAACGCAACGCAACCAACACACCATATGATAGAACATTAAATTGAAACATTAAATTTTACCTTATTTTTCTATATATATCTTAATGCCTCATTAACTATTTAGAATATTTTTAATGTATAGATAGTTGAATAACAATAATTAATTAAGGGCATATATATGAAAATAAAACATTAAATACATGCTCAATATGATAAGTGAACTATTTTTCTAGAATAGACAAAAATAGAATAGCGGACTATTATTTTGAAACGGATGTTGTAATTAGATTAAGTCTCATAAATCACCCGAATATTACACTATTTGGTTCATAATAGAAAAATCACAAGAAATCCAATACATAAAGCAACACAATACAATGAAGGAAATAATGTAAAATAAAAGATAAGAATATTGTCTCCCTTGGCTTGGTTTTCACCTTCCACTTCTCCCCATCTCCTTCTTGATTTCTTCCTTTCTTCCAAGATTTTTACTCCAAGAAACAAGCACTAAGAAACTTATCTTAAAAAAAAAAAAAAGCTAAAGACAAACTAAGACAAAAACCTAGAATGGAGGCTCCAAGAACACCCCCTTCCAACTACCTTAGATCCAAGAAAATAGGGGTATATATAGCAGAATGCCTAAATCTTGAAGGTTGAAAGCCCTATTTTACTCCAAATTTGCATAAGGAGCGCATAAAGTATGAAAATTCAGATATTTTAAGATAGGTTGTGCAAGGTCGCAGAATGCATTCTACAATCTTTGTTGCGATAAGGCTATTCTTGCTTTAGCTTGTAGCAGGTTGTAACAAGTATTCCACAAGCTGTTTACGCCCTTCTTTTCAGTATATTCATTTGGGCCCCAATATCACTTTTTCCTACACCTCTGGTCCTTTACTTTTGTTTTCCTCCTTTGTCACACCCTTCAATACTTGCACCCAGAGTCCTTAGTCTTTTAACTTGTTTCATTGTGGTCCCCAAACTTTAGAACTTTTGCGTTTTATTCCCTTTCCTCTTCTTTTTCCTTGTTCTCATCCACATTGAGGATATTTACCAGTAAACACAATATTTACATAAATGTGAGTAGAAATTCACTCAATTAATTGGTAAATTATCTACTCAAAAGTATAAATAAATGTGTCAAATACACACTTACCAATGTAGGGTTGTGCTATTTGAACATAAATAAATACAAAAATTTTAACAAAACTGAAACATGGCACAATCCTATTTTTCAACACATTACATCATTTTTACATCAACACTAATTACACACAACACTTATCAATTTTGTCAAACATTTTGTCTCTTTTTTTGTCCAACAAGAATTTTCCTAAAAAGTATTAACAAGTACATTTTAATTGAGGTGTATTTAAAATATAATGTGAAAATATTTTCAAAAGAAAGAAAATGGTGTGACAACAAATTATTATTATTATTTTTTTTTTGACAGTGTGAATATAATTCCCCATCAAACAAAAGTTGAGGATTAAGTTTACATACATATGAATATAGATCATTCAAAACCTCAATCTATTTAACCAAAAGTTTGGGTACCCAAAAGTCATAGAACCTTGAATACAATTTTCCCTTTTGAGTAATTGCCGAAGGAGACTTTTCTTCGCAAGTGGTCCAAAAAAGCCACATTGACCAAAAAAAAGCTGCACATGATTGCCACTCATCTTCTTCCTTCCTCTTCTCCCCTTCTATTCCATTCAAACATTCTCGAGTGCTCTTTTTCTTTTGCCCGCGTGCTCTTTTTCTTCCTACACTTCCCAAAGGGAAGCTTCTCCCTTACTGGCCGAAAAAAGCCTCCCATAGCCTTATTCCATTCAAACATTCTCGCGTGCTCTTTTTCTTCCTACACTTGCCAAAGGGAAGCTTCTCCCTTACTGGCCGAAAAAAGCTTCTCCCCATTCCAACCTCCCATGTTTTCCCTTTTTTTTTTTTCCATGCACTTCAATTGGTTGACATTTATTGTAAGGCGGTATACTAATAATATAGTAATAAGAATAGTTCTAAGTAGTAGACAAAGAGTCATTTGATTTTGTTCACCAGCCCACTGTGGGTGGAATTACACCGCCTACTTTTAACGTGACGTATAATAGCAAGACGTGATATCCACATAGCCGCTATGTGGAATTTTGTTCATTCGCGCGCCACGCCAGAAGTAGGTGTAACCCCGCCCACGGTGAACTGGTGAACATAACTCCTGTTATGTGTGTCGATTATTTTGTGTGCTTCATTAAAAGTGAGTGGTGTGACCCTGCTTTTGTGGGCTAAGAGGACTCAGGAGTCATTATCGTTTACAAGTAAACGAATTAACCACTGCCAAATTGCATTTAAAAAATATAGTAAAAAAAAATAAACTGCCAAACTGGTTTCCATTAATCAAAAAATATCTCCTTGCTGCTCATCATCGCTCTTACAGTCACAACACTCTTACAGTCACAACACTCTCTCCTTCGATTTCCAGGGGACGCTGAAGAAAGAAAGGGAAATCAAATGTCGACAGACTCAAACACAGTGAAGGGTTTGGAGAAGAAAAGATTAATTGAGAAAGAATGGAGCTCCATTTATGCCGCCAAAAACTCTCTCAACCTACTGGATTTTCCGCCCCACTTCATTTTCGGAGCCGCCACATCTGCTTTCCAGGTAGCTGTGAGTTTTGAGTTGGCATTGATATTACTAGGAGCTGCCTTTTCATCTGTAGCTTATCCCTGTGATTTGTGGTGGTTTAATTTTGTGGAACTGTAATTGAAGATTTGTCCAATTCTCTGAGTGCTATTAATAATACTCTGTCTCATGAAAATAGTCACACATCAATTTTCACATAGATTTATGGGAAAAGTTGAATTTATGAACATTTTTCCTAATATGTCATTTATTTAATTGTTCTTCAACTTTTTTAGTTCTTATTTATTGATATTAATGCACATTAAATAGAGGACCATAAAAAAATTTAAAGACTAAATAATATGTGGACTATAATTTGAGATAAATAAAAAGGGAATCTGGGGCTATTTTCACCGGATGGAGGGAGTATGTTGGATACCTAATTAGTAGATATGGCGAAAAATCTAAAACAATCTTTGCTACATGTTTAACATGCATAGCAAGATAATAATAATTTAACTCCATAAGAGTGAAGGGGAATAACTTCTGTGATTAAATTCTATATATTCACACCACAAATTTTTCGTGAGTACACCACACATTATTGCATTTAACACCCTTTAATTTCACAAAGTTTTATATATATGTCCCTGACTCTTTTATGTCGTAGTTTTATCTATAATTGGTTACCTAATAAAAATTATGTTAAAAAAACCTAAATATTTTAAATGAGTAAAATAGTTACAAATATAATTCAACAAAAGGTATTAGGGAGCTTAGTGTCATATAGAATAAATTTAAGCATCTTCAATGTAATAAAAATGGGGTGCATTTAGAAAAATTATGGTGTGAATATATTTTTCCTAAATTCTTTGTTGATCCGGCATCATGTATCTACTTGAATCCATGAACTCCATATGCTTCTAACCATCCAATCTTCCTTAGTATTCTTCAAGAGCTGACATCTTGATGTTTCAGTACCTCTCAATGAACCGGATTACATTAAGCACTAGACACTCAGTGAGTGTGTCCCACCATCATGCACAATCACTGTGAAAAAGTGTCTTAGGAAGTTTTTTAGAGCTTGTCCATCTTTCAAAACTTTAAGGGCCCTAGTACTATAATTTAGGCCCATTTCTGCATGCCCTAAAATAGGAGTAAAATAATGGACTATCTTCCCATCTAAGTTATATAATTCAAGCTCCAATAATTACATTAGACATTGACAGATATAATTGTTATTTCTAAATCATTCGACTAAAGGTATGGGATTTCATAATTTCATTCTCAGATTATATAAATAACAGAATCTTATAGTATCTTGCAGTTGCAATATCTGACATGCCAAAACTAATATATTGTCCCTACAAGCTTATACAATCCTACAATTACAGGTTTACGAGTTTGTTATTATTCTAGAAATGATTTAGGTGGTATATATGGAAATCATGTAGAATTTAATTATATGCACTTTCATTCTATGAGATTAAATTCTATTAAATTATTCAGTTCAATGCTGTCCAAATGCACTAGTGGCTCTCTTCAGAATCACTTTTTCCGCGATTAGGACAAATGGCTCACTCCGATTAGTTGAATGGTTAACATTGTAACCTTATCAAAACAAGGGGCCGACCTTTGCTTATTGGTCGTGAATTTAATCATTTCTTGTTCAAAATAAAAGTTGTATTGCACTCTACTTGTTATACTAGTACCCAGCTTATATTTATCTTAATTGGATTAACCACAGTGAATTTATTAACTCGTAATTAATATTATAGAACATAGTCGTACCCAGCTTATATTTATCTTAATTGGATTTACCACAGTGAATTTATTAACTCTTAATTAATATTATAGAACATATTATATTAAAATATGTCTAGTTTAATGAGAATAAATCTAGCTGTTAATGAACTATTCCCAACATATTAGCCTTTTGATTTTGTAGAGCAATTGACTGCTTTCGGAATCTGTTTGTGAAACTGAAGGGATTGGTATAAAATCTGATAGCACCACAGAGTTCTATCTGTTTGATCATACAGTAAACTCTAAAGCCATGACAACCAATTCTTTATCGTGGGTATATACTTTAAGATATATTCTATGTAAGAAATAAAAAGCAAATGTCTACCTTTATAATTTCTGCTACAGGCCTCCAATGAAATGCTTTTGGTAACTTTGCAGGTTGAAGGAGCTTGGAATGAGGGTGGCAGGGGTCCTAGTATGTGGGATGTTTTTTCTCGTGTGCCTGGTATTTTAAGCATTTTAATACCATGGTTATTCATTTATTTTTCTTGGAATTTTTTCTCTAGTGGTGCTTAATTGTAATATCTTCATCTTTATTATATCTGATCTTTATTTCATGTGCTTTTTAGGCAATATTCGTGATGGGAGCAATGCAGATACAGCGGTGGATCAATATCACCGTTACAAGGTGTCCGGTGCTTCTTGAATACGATAAGATAGTTTTTTATCAGCCCATTTGCAATGCTAATTTGATTTCTTCCTTTTCTTTATGAATCACTTCCTAGAAGGTTATTCTATGTAGTAAGATCCTCAAGTGCAGGAAGATATTGAGCTGGTAGCCAAATTGGGATTTAAAGCCTACCGTTTTTCCATATCCTGGTGCCGGATTTATCCCGGTAAAATCTAGTTTGTATGCTTGACTTATTAACTCTCTGCATTCCATTGTCAATTCTTTTACCAATGATGAAGTCCAGTTTGAATTTGATCAATTTGCTACAGACGGCTTACTAAGAAGTAGCTGACTGATGTATGATGTAAATTATCTTGGCCACCGAATTCATATCCTTTGGGCTTGGCTGCTCCATAGTTTTTTAGAATTCTTGAAATCTAGGAGGAACATGATATCAAAAGGGCTAATTAGAACAAGAGGATTAAGATCACTGTAGTCATTCAATTGAGTATTAAATCATGTCTTTCTAGTCTCACAATCAAGGGAATCTGTACTTCCATGCAATCATTTCTATGTGACGGAAGTTGGTCATCATGTGTCACCATCATTTCCTTCCTTGTCTTTCTCACAAATAACATCAAATCTTTTGTATGTTAGTAATTGGTATGATTTTTATAGTGTATTGTCTTTATTGGCTTTACTTTAGATCCGTCAATGTAATTTAATGAGGAATTATGAGTTCAGCTGACTTCCACCATATCTGCAGATGGTTTTGGAACTGAAATTAATATTGAAGGGATAAAGCACTACGACAACGTCATCAACACAATAATTGAAAAAGGTATAGTCTCAGATTTTTTCTTTTTCCTTAATCTAATTTCCAGTGCAATATAAAATGTAACTGATTGTTCCATCTCTCAGGCATTGAGCCTTTTGTAACACTTTACCATTGGGATCTTCCCTTAAATCTTCTTGAGACAAAGGGAGGCTGGTTGAATGAAGAAATTGTGTAAGTCCATTTTCTGGAAATCGTTAAACTAAAACCAAAGAAATGAGTCATATTAGTAGGTCACATGCTCTATATTTTTAGCTTAGTCAGCCTTGCAAATTATGTGAAACTTGAAATTCTGGGACTAGGAACATGTTATTGTTTGACATTTCAAATTTTAACAGTGATATAGACACGTGAAATGAAAATCACATTGTGTTCAAATATTATTATTGAAATAGGTCTTATTATCAGGTCTTTTGTTTGCTTTGCCATTTTTATGGAGTTTGGGTTGAATAAGCACTGCGTCTTGTATAGCTCTATCAACCTTTCCTTCCTTTAGTAACTCTTTATGTTTTGAGGGAGAGTTATGTCCACCATGTTTCAAGGAAAGAATCTCTAAGGTTCCATGGCATTCCTTTAATGAATGTGTTTGCATGTTGACGATGACTGTGGAGATGAAGTAACGTCTTATGGCATGAAGTAGTTTGGATCACAATGGGAATTTTTGGCTCTTCCGATCTGGTTCTTGTTTGCTCAGTTCTTGTCAAGCCATCCACTGTCAATATTATGAGAACTTTTTTATTCTCTGATCATATAACAAGAAAAATGCCCAATGTGGGAGCTTTTACATGACCTTTCCTTGTAAGAATTATATTTTGCATAAGTTCAGATAACTGTGAAAGTAATCAAAAGAAGTGTTAGATAAAAAACATTGATACATTGCTGCTCTGATCTTTACCTGAATTTGAATCCTACAATTCATTTGTCCCTCAACATATTGAAACAACTGAAGATATTCAAAAAAGGGGTAGAGCATGCCGATTTGTTTAATACTACCTGTTCTCGTAACTATGACTCTGGACTCATTTCTACCTGTAATTTATAAAAGGATTGATTGGATGACATGAATATGTGTTTTAATCTATTGTGATATAATCATTTCTGAGGATGTGATGTAGTGTCGTTCTGCACAATGACAAAGATATTATTATTTTCTTTTTATAAGTAGTATCAAAGAATAGATAAAATACTTGGAAGGAACCTTTAGAAATAAGACATAAGTAGCCACATTTACCTCATCCCTGGTTACAGAGGAAAAATGGACAGGAAAAAGGTGTACTTCACTTGAAATCTTACATTAGAAGGCGCCTTCTCTTTTTCTCCCCTTCCCCTTTCTTGTGGGTATGGGGTCTTATTAATATCAGTATTTTAATTGAAATTTGATCCCTATTTCAGTCAATGATCTATATTCTGTTTTGCTTGTGGCAAACATCCAGGAAATATTTTACCATCTATGCAGAAACTTGCTTCTCTAGTTTTGGAGATAGAGTCAAGAAATGGGTAACAATAAATGGACCTTTTCAAACTTCAGTAAATGGGTACTGCACTGGCATTTATGCCCCTGGAAGGCGGGAAGGTTCCTCAAATGAACCATATTTGGCTGCTCATCACCAGCTCTTGGCACATGCAGAAGCTGTTTCAATTTACAACCGAAAATTCAAGGTATCTTATTTATATTTAAAGCTCAATATAGAGTAGTTATACATGTATAATATTCTTGGTATAAGCATGTAGCTCAAGTTGAACTTTTTTATTTTTGTTTAGGGGTCAAATCCCCTTCCTTATTGACATCATCAATTATTTTCAGAGAATAATGCTTAATTCTTCACTTAATCATAGTAACAGAATCTATAAATTAATTGAACTTTCTGCAAGTGGATTGTTTTGTAAGTCCTAACCCCCGTCTCCCATTTCATGAACCATCCTTTAAGTACTCGTAATCATCATTATAGTTTACTCGGATAAGGTGGATCACTACATTGTTTTCCTTGAACCCTGCCAATATCTCATGCTTACTCAATGATTCTTCTCTGCAACTTGATTTCTAAGAGCATTTCTAATGTAGCAGGGAACGTGAAGGGGAAAAATATAAGAGCAAGTTTAATGTGGGGGAAAAACCCAAATTTTGGGTTTCTTTCCATTTGGGTTCCCCCCCCCCCCCAAAACAAAAATCAATTAATATATGGGGGAAGGGGGTGAGAAAGTCATTTTGGGGGGGGGGGGTGAATTTGGCCCCTCTTTTACCTTATTCCCCCCACTATCTTCCTCTCTCTCTCTCTCTCTCTATATATATATATATATTATAAATTTAGAAAAAATAATATTTTGTTAAAAATTGAATATCAATTGTATGATTAAAAAAAAATGGTAATGACAAATAATTTGTAAAAGAGTTTTAAAAAATAAACTAAATCCTTTAATATGTTTTCTCCACAGTTTTTCCCCCTACACATTATTTTGAAATAGATTTTTTCCCCCTATTTTTTCCCCTTAGCTTTTATCGCCCACATTAACTTGCTCTAAAAGGGAAAAGGAGGGGGGAAATGGGTAAATGTGGGGCCATAGGGGAAAAGGAGGGGGAAATGGATTTTAGCCCGTCATTTACCCATCCCCCCACAACCTCAAACATTACTTGACTGTATGGGAAAATCAAAATGCACTAAACTGACAAAAATTAACTCATTCCTAGATAAAGGGATTTAGGAGACCGTGACTAGACAAAAATCGTGATTTACCCTGTTACCCGTAAGATTCCTAATTTTCAAATTTCCTTTTCATTTTCAAACTTAAAGATAAACATAATTGCTCTTATTCTTATTTTATATAAATTCTTCATGTGATGCATGAAACTGCTTCAGGTTTCTGCATTACTGACTCTCTTTCTATATTCCATGTTTCTCAAAAATTGGCAAAATCATGTCATATCTTGTATGTTGATAACATTGGAAACAATCCATTTTTATCATTAGAATTGAGATTGTTGCAATAATTCACTATCCAGTAATTCAGATCTTTCTATGATGCAGCATCAGTTCCTCATTTATTGCATCATCGCTTATCCTTGCATATTTTGTACGAGTAAATTTTTTTTTTTTTTTAAATCTCGAAGTCTAATGGTCTTCATCTCTGTGATTGCAGTCATGGTAATGGACCTTATTAATTATATTATGAACTCTTAGAAGATACCGTAGTCCATAAATCAAGGCCTTGTGTTTACGTTTAGCTACAGATTGTGTGTTTTAATAGCCAACATGCTTACATAAGTGACATCAGTATCTATTGATGTTTCCTTTGCAGGGTAAGCAAGGAGGACAAATTGGCTTGGTGGTGGATGGTGAGTGGTCTGAGGCCTTGTCAGATGACCCAGAGGACAAAAACGCTGCTGCAAGGCATCTTGATTTTCAGCTTGGATGGTGATTTTTCTATTAACTATCTATAAACCTTTCATTTCCTTGTTAATTTAATTGTTAGTGAGCGTATTTTTTTTCTTCCCTCTTCTTTTTGGATATTTTCCATGTCAAGTTGAGAAGACTATCCTTATAATAAAAATGGTAAGATTGTTATTCAGGATAAATAGGTATTTGAGTCTGCTCTTGATATTTTCCTTTTCGATTTATCCATCTCTAAAATATATAGACATTAAACCTATGTAAATTTTAAATTTTCTAATCATTTCACATGTTCCACAGTATGTTTGAAAGCATTGAGTAACTCTTAATACTAATGTGTTTTTTCTTTTCCCTTCCCTCTTCTTTTTGGGTATGTTTCATGACATTTTAAGAAGACTATCCTGTATAATAAAAATGGTAAGATTGTTATTGAAGATCAATAGGCAACTGAGTATGCTTTAGATATTTTCCTTTTCAATTTTTCCATCTCTAGAATATATAGCCATTAAACCTATGTAAGTTTTGAACTTTCTATCCACAGAATGTCTGAAAGCATTGGGTAACTCTTAACAGCATTAGCAAATTTAGCATTGATATTATAATTCATGGCATCAATCTATAGCAATGTGACAAAGTTTGTTGATCATGCAGAAGGGAAAACGTTGTCTTTTGGTTGATTCCCTGTTAACACCCAGTTTCTTCCGGTTTTGATATGTGGAATGCAAAAGATGCACAATATATATTTCCCTCTTATTCTGATGTAGTTTAGAAAGCGTATCATAACCTGATTAATCAGGTATTTAGAAACCACTTTACCGTTGACTGGCATTGGCCATTACCTTGAACTTGACTGGAACTGTGTAAGTATTTTCAGAAATATTTACTGGTAATGTTTTTATCATACCCTGCAAAATGGAGAAATGACAAGTGAATGTTCTATACTCTCTTGGAAAAATAATTGAGCGTCAAAAGCAAGGTCATGGGTTCAAATTTTGGGAATATATGTAGGGACTCTGCGTGAAGTTCTCTATCTAGCAATAACAGTGTGGTTTATTCTGGGACTTAAAACAAATGCATGTTGCACGCATCATTCTTGATCACATATGCTACATACTGATTGAGCATTTTTGGTCATTCTCTAATTATATTCTGATGCAGGTATTTGGATCCAATCTATCATGGAGATTATCCTGATACAATGCGCAAAAAACTTGGAGATCGGCTTCCAAAGTTTTCCCAGAAAGACAGACAGTTGCTTAAGAGCTCGCTAGACTTTGTTGGCCTAAACCATTACACAACAAGATTTGTTGGTCATGCAGAAGATAATGTTGAACACAATGATTTCTATAAAGGACAGGAGGTGGAAAGAGTTGGTATGCAAATTTCAATTTTTTCTTTTCAAGATATGTCATTTGGAAGATCGTCTGGATCACATTGTTATCATTGCTTTTATGTCTACATTCTATTTTGTCATAGCTGAATGGAGCGGTGGGGAGATGATCGGTAAGAAGGTAGGATAATTTCTTTTCAGTTTAGTCCTTACACAGGTTTGATTTTTATATCCTTGGAGTACTCTTAGAACACTGTTGAACTCAATAGTATCCTATATGTAGGCAGCGTCGCCCTGGCTTTACATAGTTCCTTGGGGCATTTGGAAAGTTCTCAATTACATTGCTTTGAGATACAACAACCCTGCAGTATATGAAACTGAAAATGGTATGTCCTCACTCCTCAGTCCATTGATAAAGGAGGCCAAGTTTCCATTTCTGTGTGTTTTATGCTTTTCTCCGCTAGCTTCCTCACAATTTTTTACCTGGCAAGATTATTCATCTCCAAAAATCAGTCTCTCTCACTATTAGAGCAGGCATCTTGAATAGTTTATGCAGGTAGGGAGGTTGACCTCCATAATCCTCATTGAAAAACTTTAGGGTGCTTTAAAGACAAGGACCTCTACGGCGAGTACCCAATAGTTTTAGAGTCCTTTCACCCGTAGTGGTTTCAAATAGCTTTGCTACATCTGTTTGTTTCTTATGTCAAGTTTCTCCTTTGCTGAACTTGGTTTCTTGGTCTGATGACTACTTTGTGCAGAAGGCCTATCATTTTATCATTAACCTTTGCCCTAATTTTTATTTTTAACATAAGGATACTATGGCAATCTTATAAGAAACCAAACCCAAACTCTCCGGCATCATTGACTGCTTCCTTCCATGTTCTCATGTTCATAACCCACTTGCTGATCCCGTTATCTTTCTGGTTGGAATTTTCATACGGATCAACTTAACCAAGTCATTAGATAAACCCTCCCTGCCCTTCGACTTCATGTAGTGTGATGAATTTGCCGTAGAACTTCACATTGTGGCGGGTGTTAGTCAACCAGATTTTGATTTTTGAATGAAGGGGTTTGCAGCTGAGATTCCCCCACAATGGATATGGACTTGATATATTTTAGGAGTTCAAAAATATATTAAATCCGATCAAAGGTAACAAACCATTGTTTCTCAGCATCAGTTAAGTCCCCAAACAGTCACAAATACCTTTGTCGAGGAATCATATAACTGAATTGTTTAGTTTACCATAATAAATCCGTTTACACTGTTTGTTGTAGGTATGGATGATGAAGATAGTGGCACATCCCCTTTACATGAGATGCTTGATGACAAATTGCGAGTGTCTTACTACAAGGGCTACCTTGCTGCTGTTCATCAGGCAATTGAGTACGTTACTATTGACTCTCCTCTTCCCTTCAAGTTTCACGTATTCTTTAAAGCCTCGTGCATGTTAACTTTTTGTGAGACTAGATTTGTTACACATAATATTCCACTTAATTTTTTCCAAAAAGACTCTTTCCCTACACGACGTCTTCCGATCTCTCAGATTTTCCATGAACTTTTCCAATTGCCTATGTACCATTGCGGTCATCTATTTTAGTGTGTCTTACCACTTTTTCATTTTAAGGAACATGGATCTCATGTGGATTCAGATATCTAATATAGCATTTATGTTAATGATCATGTCCTTTTTGTGTATCTGCAAACTGCGAATTTCAATCTTCTAGGTCATTTGGTAAAGATTTCTCTTTGGTATTTTTGGGCAGGGACGGAGCAAATGTACGAGGTTATTTTGCTTGGTCCTTACTTGACAACTTCGAGTGGCAATTAGGATATACCAAGCGCTTTGGTTTGATTTATGTAGACTACAAGGATGGGCTCATGCGCCATCTAAAATCTTCTGCTCACTGGTTCCTCCGGTTCTTGGAGAGATGGAGAAGATGACGAAAAGAGCGGAAATGTTAGTTGACCTTACTGTCATTGTGTATTGAGTCGTTCGAATAGCTGAAGGAATCTTATGCTGCTTATGTATTATCTCTTTACTAATTTATGTCCTCAAAATATATTGCCAATAAGAAACTCTGTATCTGTTTCTTCTCATATTCTTACATTACACATGGAAGTGGGATGCCTTTTGTATGTTATGATATCACATATCATGTAATTAAGATCATGTAATGGTATTACAATATGTGGTGTGGTTGTAAAAATGTTTTTAACTACCCAAAGAGAATATGTTGGAGAAATATTTTTAGATGAAAATGTCCTTTATTATTTTATAGTGTTCCTAATTTTAAGATGAAAAATGTCCTGACTATTATTTTATAGTGTTCCTAATGTATCTGCAAATTCATATTGTTTCAATTGTAATTAGATTCAAATGTGTTAAATAACGGAAATGCTATACAACAAATTGTAGAAACACATATTTGGCTTATGTGACAACCAAAAAAGAGAGATGATAAGTGAGTTAATAAAATCTTGTCAAAAAATCTTGTCGAAGTGTGTATTTGTATAATTTGTTGTGTATATATAATTTTTATATGCATTGCTCGTTAAATAAATGTCAACCACCAATTTTATCTCTTTAGATTTCTATTTGAAATATAGAAATATAACAATGACAGTGTTAACAGTAGAAGGTTTCAAGCATTGAATGTCTAGTGCCGTAACAGTGTTAGACAGTAATATGACATAATATCAACTATTGATGTGAGTAAATCCCCTAGTTAGAGCACCAGACAATGATGTGACATATTAACTGTTGACGTGAGTACATCACCAATTTCACAAATTATATAAGCGTCTGGTATGTATTATGTTACACCAAATGTCTGGTGCTTGATCAAATTCAGGACAAACACAATATATATGTATAATAACGATATTATATTCTGAGTTATCTCCACGGACAAATACAAATACTATAAATTTCATGGTGGCGTTGCCCATATGCATGCACTATATGACACTTGCAGAAACCTGATTAATCTTCAAAGTAGTAGCGAATGGCGGACTTTGGCTTCGATGGTCTTCTCTTTGATCGTATCCAGGCTTGGTTTCCATCCTTTGCCAGATAATTGCTTGCTCAAAAATTCAGGCCGTCCGTCCAAAATATCACTGAAATAATGTGATTTTGATTCTTCCTCTTCTTTTCTTTCCACCAAAAGATTTTTACTGTTATTATTAGTGAAAACTCCGTTGCTGGCCGAACATATCCTAACGAACAAAGGGAAAAGCCCGACCCACGAAGATAATTTCGACTTGGGAAAGAAATTTGCATTGGCTAAAACCCGATGGGCTTCTTCAGATGAAAATGACAAATTATACGATTTGGCAGCTCTCTTGGCAGGAAGCATCAAGTAAACCTTGTTTATCTCGAGTTTCTTGTCGGCTGGCAACGGCGTTAGCTTCTTTCCGGTCTTCTGCAATTCGACCACCATCTGTTGGGGATGCTCCAACATAAGCTCAGCCACCGTTAATGACTTGTCGTACTTTAAAACCTCTCCGGTCGGCAGAATCACTTTTCCGGTCACATTTGACAACTTTGTCGCAATAGAATTTCCCATTAAGAGAGAGAGGGGCGGGGGGTGAAGATGACAGTTTTTCTTGAAGGTGAGTACAAGCATGCATACATTTTTTATTAGGTTAAGAGGGTGAAATGAGGTGTTTGTTAAACGACTCTATCTTGTGACAGACAAAAATGGTGGACTTGGTACTAACTAATTAGAATGTCAAATGAGATCTTGGTTTGATTCAGTATATGCTAATTAGAGAGAGAGAGAGATATTGGGTTTTCACATTGCCTAGTATTATTAGTGAAAAGTTGATTGATTTAGGAAAATTTTCAAAAACTTTTAATTAAAAAACTTCTCACACATGTGACATGGATTCACGGTACGTGTATTTTAAATCCAAGTCGTATGTATTTCAAATTCACATAGCATATATACATACATACCATGAGTGAGAAGTTAAAAAAAAAAAAAATCTGAAGAGTTTTTTAAGGGAAATATGATGTAACATATAAATAAAGTCATAAAAAATTTTAAAACGCCATAACAAAATAGAAGGGACACGTTAGTGAGTTGAACTAGTGGTAGTCTTGTAGATAAAAGTCTTCCTTTCATTTCTTTCTTTTTTTCCCCAAGTATAATATGCAGTATAAACAATACAAATCTATGTCTATACTATATATAAAAGAGAATAATTTGGAGAAACATTTTGAGACAATAATACCCTCATTCATATTTCATAATTAGATATTTGTCTTTTAATTATAATATTTTTTATAATTAAACATAAATTAGTATTTAATAGCATCTTATAACATCTAATGTTTTATTGTCTTCTTAAATTCCAGCCTTAGAATCCTCTCTCAAGTCTAATATTTCTCTCTAAAATGACATGCAAAAACAATAGTTGGTCCACAAAATTTCTCTCTAAGATTTTCTCTCGTTGTCAAATACAACTTTTGATTCTCTTTTCAGGTTTTAGTGGACTTTTTGGGATAAGCTTGGTAAAATAAAAAATATATATATATATGGTTTAGCTAAGATAATTGAGTGTTCATTTTTTCAACCATTTAAAGAACTAATATTTAGAAAAACAATATCTCGCGATGGCATGATAGGAACACCAAACACGTGCAATGCACGCATCATGTACTAGCGTGTGTAAAATTACATCTACTAAAGCCTAACATAATGTAAATATACAGACTAACATAATAGTTCAAAAAATCTACACAACTAGCGGTTGACAAGCATCTCAGAGCCTCAGCTTTGTCGATTGGGCAAAGCCTCGTTCGCTTCCTTTTGTTTCCCATCGTTATCAAACTCCCAAATTTATAGAAATGATTTATCATCATACGTCCGACACCATTATGGCACCAAAGAGATGGTGTGGCTTTTCTCCCCCATTTTATCGTCATATCACAAGGTACTAGTATATATTATCTGATTTCCTTCATACAAGAAATAATATAGAAATACTTAAACAATATATATAGCCTGGAATAAATCTTCAACCCATTCAATATTATTGTGCAAACTAACCGATAAAAAATGACTACTCTATTATTACACACATATAGTTACTTAAGTAATTATAAGCTTTCATATTAGTTCACCACTTGTGTATTAACATGAAAGGTAAAATTGTAAATTAAGTCATTTAAATAATTCGAGTTTTAGATATTTTAAAGTTAAAATTGTAAACCGGTGAACAGATTAGTAAACCAACACGGAAATGTAGCATTACTCTAGTTACTTACTTAGATATCATTCTTTTTATAAATTTCGATGTAAATACACTAAACTAATTAAAAGGACACATTAAAATATTAAATTTGAAAATGTCTTCCATTTGTTTTAAGCAATCTTTATTTACGAGAAATCAGCTTTGTTATCCAAAAGATAAAATAAATAAATATAAATTACAAATAGACCGAGTATTAGTCGTACCTACTAAGTATAATTAAGTCAACGGAACAGGAACCGTTCAACGGTATTAGATTATATATAATAACAATCCAACTAAAAAAATAGCATTCCGATCTGTGTAATAAAAATAAAATTGGAAGGTCCAACTATATATAACTTCTCCCACTGTTCACTTAGATATGCCAACACTCCATATGTTGTCCTACTGCTATAAAAGGGGCTACGGTTCAGCGTGTAAAAATGATCTAATACGAGATGCCTAATATTATTACAGTATAAGACAGATGTTGCATAATTTCAGTTACTAATGTGATTTCTAAAGGTGATATACTCCTATCAGTATTTGACATTACGCCATATAACTGTTAATACCATTACAGCACAAGATGTCTGGTATTAGATCATTTCCAGTTCAATATGACAAGGTATTACTCCAATTGAAAATAATCGAAATACTGTATGCACTTGATAGCCCCTGCTTGCAAACCCTGTATGTACTTTTGATCTTCACAAGACGTTTGCACATGATTATACGCTTATGTAGTGGGAGATTATTGAGAGCTTACATGTGATAAGGGGATATCATTTTCAAGAAAGCATACTAATTAAAAAAAAAATTTGGTTTTTTTTTTATTAGTGGATGATGATTGTCAAACAATTACATGGTGAGCGCCTCTCTTAGTAGTTGATATTATAAGAATATCTACATTGGTAGTGTTAAAATTAACTATCTATATAAGCAAAAAATAGAGTTTTTAGTGATTGTTAAATGACACATAAGCAAGTTAAATTTAACTCTTAATTTATGCTACATTGGTGATTCTAACAAAGAATGTTAAATTTAATTATCAATTCAATAGTCAAAGGATGTGTCAATTCCAATTTAATTATAAAATAAAAAAGAAGAAATAATATCACATAAAGTGTTAAGTTTATTGTTAACTTTAACAATAAAATAACTTGTTAAATTAAATATTTTTAGTAACTATTTTAACACCATCAATATAGATTATTTTTTGAGTTGTTAACTAACAACTTCACTTAGCACTGCTATAAAAGGATCGATTACCGAACTTGTCTAAGTTGACTATAGAAGTAACTGATAGTAAATTTTTCATTTTTGTCTTTATTATATCACATCTTACATATGTTGGATGTCTCGCGTGCAATAGAGCAGTGATGCATGTATTACGATATTTTGCCTGAGAAAAAAACCTGAGATGATATCTCACGATAAATTGTGCAACCCAACCCACTCCAAACCCCAAAAATTGGATCACGATTCAGAGATTCAGATCTTCCCTCCCTCCTTGTCGCTCCTCCCCAACCCAGACCTCAAAGTCCGGCAGTCCTGTCTGGCATGATCCCCAACCCAGAACTCAAACACAAACCCAAACCCAGTCCCCAACCCAGACTGCAGTCCGGCAGTCTTCAACCCAAACTGCAGTCCGGCAGTCTCCAACCTAGACACAGTCCTATCTGGCAGCCCCCAACCAAGATAGATCGGAAGAGCCCCCAACCCAAAGCCAGTCCCGCTGGGCAGTCCCCAACCCAGCCCACGGGAATCTGTCTGACACCGTTGAGTCCGACTCGCCGCCTATGCTTTGGTTCCTCAGCTGTTGCGCTTGACTTGGCTGAATCGTGCATGATGGCGTGCGGTGTCGGGACACACCCGAAGCCTTCAATGCCATATCATTGATCTATTTAAGGTATATATGTTGGGCGGATCCAGCCCATGATGTTACTCAATTTAAATACAAGATAAAAATTGGAGGATGAATTATATAATTTGACTGAATAAAAATTAGAAGTCTTGAGGACACGAAATTCTAAACCTATCAAGATTTAGTTTTGCTTAATATATATATATATATGTTAAAGCATGCTGTGGAAGTACACGGAAACTGAAAACGAAAAAGCAGGGGAAAAGAACAAAGAAAAGCGGCAGAACACGGAAGGAAAGAAAAGTCAACCGAAGGCTTGAAATTTCACATTCATTCACGCACGGAAATTCGTGGAATTTGGAGAGGAAAATTCAGCCTATTTGATTAATCGTTTGGAACGTTATTTCGACATTTGATTTGGTGTTCGATTTCTTTAAGCGGTGGTTTCTCCAAGTTAATTCTTAGAACGGGTTAGGTGATATTTTCTTCATCTCGTGTTGTTGATTATTGCGTTCCATCTATTGTTAGATGAGTTATTTGTGGTGCCAAGAATATTGTTTTTGACGGTGTTGCGTGATTGTGGTAGTGTGTGGTTACCTCTTGATTTAGGGTAATAATCTTGAGAGAATAAACATTGTATTCCCATTATTATTTGGT